>JARHVA010000022.1:6045000-6225000 GCA_037957365.1 Torreya grandis
TGATAAGCATATCACAAATCAGTTAATCAACCTATTTCTAACACTTCTTATATTCTACCCAAAGTATTATCTAACCCACTTTTCTACCAACTATAGATTCATCTATCAACTTACCCTTTGCACACTTATTATGTCTTTATACCCCTATTAATTATTCCTATGCAACTTCCACCCTTTTTATCTTATATAAACACACATTTACCTAAACCTCCTACCCTAACCCAACCAACCAAACTCCTACCCTAACCCAACTCCTCCCCCACCCATCTTACCTCTAACCCAACCCAAATCTCATAAAACTAAACCCTAAACTATCTCCACTCCACCCTAACTTAGCCATCTTACCCCAACCCCTCGATCATCATTGATTATTCCAAAATATTAATAGTCTCTTTAGGGTCCTTTTTCCCCTCAATCGGCCATCATTGGTTGGCTCCAACCATTGATGGTCACTGTTAGGTGATCATAGGCAGTGAGCCTCAACCTCCTAAAACCCTAAACCCCCTACCACCTAAAATTGCTCCTTTAACACCCTTACATTTGTCTACCTCCCTCTCTATAACTAAATCATCTACCCAAACACACCATTTTGTACATACCCAACAAAAATAAACAAAAACTTATCCCCATAGTTAAACACTCTCTTATTTCCCAACAATTAAACCTATTTTTTTATTTTTACCATTTAATTTCAACTATTGTAATTTACTACCAAATTTAAGACACCCTCTACCTCACTTTGAAAGTAATGGCACTGCCTTAGTTTGCCCCCAACCACTTGTCCACCTACACCTCCTACATCCATCTCAACCACACCATCACTTTTGCATACCACATTCCTCTAAGACAACTCACCACCTTTCCACCCACTCACATAGAAATTTCATCCAACCACTCAAATCAAATAAAACACTGCTTCTCCAAAATGTAAATGGGGATAAAATGGGCCTTATTAACCTTTTTACCATTAATTTAGGGTTTCAACCCAACTATTAATGGTTGTCTAATCATCATTGGTTAATCATAGCTATCAAAAATTGCCTAACCATCACTAATTAACCCTAACCATCGATGGTTAGGATGTTTTTTATTCTTTTACCCCTATATACCTATATTTTTGATCCATCACCTACAACTCTTAATGCCTCTACATGCTCTCCTCCTTACCACCCTCATACCTATCTGGGAGTTCATTTCTCCCCACCACCCAAAAACTACATTGGGCCTAAAGTCCCTATTAACTCTATTATCCATGGGACTATGTAGGTAGTGTCTTCTTGCCTCATGCATCAAGAGTTAGCTCATCAAATATCTACCCAACCCAACCTTGGCCCACCTTCACCTCCACATTAGCCTTTGACAAACCTATTCACATACTTTACGGTGACCTTGCTTTGGTCATCTTAACCACATTAACCAATTTTTCCCTGTTGAAATTTTATATTACGTACCACCTTATGCGTGCCTTGACCCATTATTTTTTTTAGGATCACTTACTACCCTAAATACCTAATCAAACACTAACCTTTTCTAGGCACACATGACACATGACCTAATCAATTATGACCAACACTAGGGACTAGTTACCTTGTCATTTATCCTAGAACCCAACCTTATTTATACCAACATGAAAATATTAGTCCTTGCATGATGTGGTGCCTCACAATTTATTTCATTTTATGTGCATATTTGTGTTTCACCTACCCAACCTCATCACCTTCATTCTCCCTTTTTATTAAACCCTGACCCACATTAACCTTTGTCTCATTATCTCCCAGTTTAAGGGGGAACACCTTATCTCTCCCATACTTAGGGAAACTAGACCTAAACCTTGACCAACCACCTATTCATGTTCTATAGCTTATTTAAATCTACACAACAAAAAGGGAAAAATGTAGACACATCAAAACTGCACAACAATAATTTTCAATGTCATCTTGAACTATGGACCCTTAAATAATTATTCATCTAGTGAACCACCTAGTCTATTAGTAATCTTTTACAATTTCATCATGTTAAATACTCCCTCCCTAAGCACATCATTTAATTCATGACCTTTTTTCCCATTTTCTTGTGGCCCCTCAACCATCATCGATTAGGGTAACCATCAATGGTTGACCCTAACTATCAATGCTTGGGGTCACCCAAACTTGCCTTAAGCATTTTAAAGTATTTATAGCTTTGTTTAAGATTAGTATCTTACAGAATGGAAACCTACTTTAAAACTAGATTTTAAAGATGAATAAAAATGGGCAACTTCATCCCCTCCCAACTTAGCAAATTTCCCTCAATCTTCCCTCTCCTTACTTAGCAGTTTTGTGTTATAAATATAGGGCTCTTGAGAGAGTTATGGATTCAAAAAATTTGCATCCAGGCTCTATTATTTTCTTTTTGTAGGTACTTAGCATCTTGAAGCTCTATTCATATAACTTTTTAAGGTTTAAGCATTGTTATGATACCCAACTTTCATCAGGGCTTTAATTATCATTCATTTAGAATCACACAAGTATCCTCCTTTTGTCTTTAGTGTTTTCCTTTCCTTATCAAGTTTTTCTATCACATTTTGTTTGCCTATACACCACCCCTCACCCAATAATCCACACTTTAACTCCTACCCATCAACCATTACATTTTCATCTCCATCCCAAAATTCACCAAAGTTTATAGGCAACTATCACCAATTAGTAGAAACCATCATCAGTTACATAAACCATCATTGGTTACCTAATCATCATCGATCATACACAACCATCATCGATCACTCTGACCACTGATGGTCATTGTCAAGGAAAATAACATATTATTATTTTATCCCCTTTTACCTAATCAAATCTCTATTTCTATTCTTGATCTACCTGTAGACCCTACCCAGAACCTTTAAACTTAACCTTGGTGTATTTGTGCATGGTGTTGACCTACCGTTGCTATAATTTCTATCGAATAGGTATATCATTTATTTTTTTGTATAGGCATTTATGTTCATATCAAATTATTATCTTCCAATTTTATTTTTAGAATATTTATATCATTAGGGGAATGGATAGATAGCTATCTCAGGGAGATTTTGCTTCTTAGATCTAGCATTGCTAGGTAGTCCACCCTTCATACTTGTCTAATAAATGAGTTTGTTTAGTGCCGTATTATTGCATGTAGTCCTTCCTCACCAAAAATGAGTTCTCACTTCATCTGGTCATCAACACATACATTATACCAGGTATTCATCTACACACCTTAATATTCACTTTATTTTATCTACTTTCAAAACTAAGAAATGAAGGAAATAAATTGAAACAAATATGTACCACCTAGGTATATACATCTAAGTTGAAGGATCCTATGATATCCCATACTATCATAGTTCATGATCACTCTACCCAATATTATCAACCTTAACATCTATATTTTTTTAGATATAGGTCAAGATATAATGAGTACAATATGTACCAACCAGGTACTTTTCATACTATAAAACTCTATGACATCCCATATGGTCATAGGTCTTTGTATTTGAGTACCCAACTCAATACCAACAATAATCTTACACCCAACCATAATAAATAAAGCAAGTAAAGATTATACTATTCTAGTATACTTTCAACAACAAACCAATGAGAACATAATCTCAAGGCACACCTCATGAAGCACTATTCTATTATATAAATGTCTAGTCACTTGCATAGTTCCTTTCTCACAAAATATACCGCATACAGTGTTCATCCTACAATATGTGACAAACTTGATCCTATTGACAAGTTTTCATAACAATACTATGCTATAAAAGGTTATTTGCTTTTACTAACATTCTAAGCAAAGCTATAGTAAAAACACACTAATGAACACCTATAGAGTTAGCTTCTTTTACCTACTAGGATTAGTTTCCTATGCCTACACTCACTTCTTGAGCTGCCATACATATCTACGATGTCACCTACATACACAGAATCAGGGCTAGATGTAGTTCTATGGAAAACTACTAAAGGTATAAAAGTTACTCAAATTTTCCTCATACGAATGCATACAAGGAAAAAGGTATAAATACTTTCCTTTATTACAAAGAGAAGATACTCAATGGTCTTTACAACCCTACCCCTTACATCAATATGTATAAGCTAGGATTATTTATGTCTAATATCATTATCGTGTCCTCCTATACTACCACACTATGAATTTTAACCACATACAGAAAGGGTGTCAATTAATTTGTAAACCACTAAGCATTTCAAATCATAAAATTATCTTCTCAAGTATAATATATACATATAGATGGGTTACATAACCATAGAGTAAGTATTAAGTGGTTCTTGATTCGAGAGTCCTTATATAACCATACCATTTGGGTATACATATCAAAGGACTTACATCATACATGAAATATCAAATATCAATAAATATTGCTCGACATGCTCGTACATCCATGTTTCATAAAATTATACTACATAAAGTGTATCACAAAGAAAATACATTTCAACTATGATATCTCACAATATGCAATTCATAAATATGAATTGACAATATTAATCTAACATCACTTTGGCCAAATATCATCCGAATCAGTGAAATTCATAACACATCACTTGATTGGGTTATCCATACCCATCATTGATGAGGCTAACCAAGCTTGAGAAACTATCTTGTTGCTTGTGTAGTATCATCAATGTGGCCCCATAATGTTCATAACAAATAAATAATCCAAATCATAAGATCACCATCTAGGAAAACTAATCTAAGGATCATAATTACACTCATGCAATATCTGATGTAATAAGCATATATTAACAAAACCATGCCAACCAAAAATGACAAAAAAAGTCTATATTATCTTATCTACAAGAGATAATTCAAGCACAATTCAATTATTGATACAGAGGAACTATATTTAATAAAAATATATCTTTTTGACATTTCCCAAAATGTTTAAGTTTGGTTTCCCCTAAAACCAACAAAATTAAGGAAAAGCTCTAATTACCCATTTCCCATAATTCTAAAATAACACAAAATATGTATTGTCCAAGATCATCATTTTCAACATACTTTGATAATTTATTCATAAGATTTATAATGTTTTCATTGGATATACAAGAAAAATCCGTTATATTGGGTAATGATAGAATTTCCCCTACCCCGAAATAATTTAAATACAAGGTTTAAAAAAACAATGCCAATTGCATGTCACATGGTAATTGATTATTATTTACCTCAACAAATTTCATGTATGATATGCTTTTAAAAGGAAAACTGAGTTATAAATTATGTAGATAATTCATAATTTATTAGTTTAATATCCACTATGTAATTTATGAGTTGCAAATCAACTATATAAATTTATGATTATTTACTTATACTTTAATAATAAAATAATCTAATATTAATTACATAATATTTTAATTATAAATTATAAGTTTAATAATAAAATAAAATTCTAACCAATTATATATAAGATTATAAAAATATGTTAATAATTAAATAAAATTATTAATCCTCTTTATCTTTATTTTATATCTACTCAGCCAATCGACCCAAATTGGCTCGAGTTGCATAATCAGACAGAAAGACAAGTCAGATAGGTATTTCAAAGGTTTACATATGAAACCATCAGCAAAATCCAATCCAAAGTGGCAAGGAGCAACTATAATCCATAGTTCTAGAGAATAATTCTAAAAAAGAGATCAAAAAAATTGTCATCTGCTAAAAGTGTAGAGGTTTCAAAGATCATCAGAATCCTTGCCTAAATAGAACATGGTTCTCATTGAGAGGAAATAGCTGAGATAAAAATAGAGGCAAATTTTATTTAGGTTGGAAAAAAAATATGGAATGGGGGCATCTTTCTCTTGAGTGCAGTTAAGAAAATAATAATGGGTCTTTCTCTTGATTCATAGCATCTGAGAAAAAGATTGTCACGGTGTTGCCCTCGACATAAGTTAAAAATAATAAAGAGAATGGTAGCAAGATTTGTCTTGGGCTGAGTTAAATAAAATAAAAGAATAGAACTTGATATGGTAACAACTTAATTCTACTAGACAAAAGGTTTCTGTAGGCCATGGACTTGATATATAAGATCTTAACTAGCCAGTCATAATTTATAAACATAAACCTAGAACCCCAACTTCAAATGTGAAGCTAATTCTGGAAACAAAAATAAATCAAGAAGAAATCCCACTAAGACTAAACAACATACCAAACCTTCTAAATCACATCCAAGAATTTGATTCACAATGCTAAATAATCCAAGATAGTTTAACAAAAGGCATCTAAAACATTCCCCACATGCACAGGCGTTTCAAGCATCCCACAGTTTTAGTGATTGGTGCTTCAATGATACTTAGTCATTCTTTTACACTTATAACCTCCCATGATAGACCATCCCCATGAAAAACCAAATTTATATTTCACTCTAGATTTGAAGAAACTTTTATGTTAAAATTATTTTGAAAGATAATATAAACAAAATCACACTATAAAGTATTGCATGAAGGTTAAGTAATCAAAATATTTTTTATTGACACTTTCCTTAATTTATTTGTCGCTATCGAATCTTTTCCACCTCAAATAAAATATTTTGGGTTAATAAAGAAGGAATTCTAGTTTCTAAAGGGATTACCAAAATATTTCCCCTAATTTTCTACAGGTTTTACTCACAAAATATTACAGAGCTTTCCTAATGTTAAAACACTATGAAAATATACATTAAATTTTAGTTCTTGATTCTTTCATTTTGAAATACTCTATTAAAAATAGTACCCACCTAGAGCACTTTCCCTTTCATTAGTGGTGAAATTTCCCTTTTTGTTTCCAAAACTTTCTTTCCTCTTCCAACTTTCACTTCCCTTTTTCTATGTAACTTCTATGAGTTCTCATGTGTCCCAATCCCTCTCTTTTTCTTTCTTTAAAACCTTTTTCCCTCCTTTGCATGCCCCTTGAAACCAACGTTGTAGGCTTTGTTCTGAAAAAATTAATTGTAAGTCCCACAAGTAATTACTGGATAAATTCCCAATCTATCACCCTTGATTTCCCAAGTTAAGAATAAGGTAACTCAACTTAAGCTTTTTCAAATATCTTTTTAATTAAAGCCTCAAAATATTTCATGCATTACTACATATAATCAATTCCACTTAACTGATACCAAATAAGTCTTTTAAAATTATATGTTCATATCAGTGTTTAATTAAGATTTATACATATTTAATTAACATAATTAATATGTTAAATTTCATAAATCACTAATTGTCTAATAAAAAAATTAAACAATTTAAGATTATAATAAATATTTAATTTTGACAAATTAAATATAGCTTTACTACTATTTTAATTTTCACATTGAAAGATGCATTAATGTCAAAATTTATAAAGTACAATATAAAACATCTCACAACATAATAATCATTATAACCAATTTTAAATCCATGAATTTAAAGGTAAAAACATAGGGTGAAATGGGGATGTGACATGTTATGCATCATCTCCATATAGTTGATCAAATATGGAGTCACCCTTAATTTAGAGAAATGTGTGTTTTGATTCATCAGTGAAAAACTCCTAGGGTACATCTCCCAATGTGGGATTGATATTGAACCCACTAAGATCTGAATAATCTTGGAAATGAACCTTCCCATATATGAATATGATATCATGATGTTTTTAGGAAAGTTGGGAGTTATCTAGTAGTTCATCCCTAACGTTGCCTACACGATGCATCCCATTAACATCCTACTCAAAAATATAAGCCACCTAACTTGGATAAATTATTGTAAAGAGGCAATTGAGGTATAAAATGCTTTCTCATATCTCCTCATATGCTTATAACACCTAAGCTAGATAATCCTTTGATACTTTATATAAGAGAGACTGAGGTATCCCTCACATGTATGTTGGCTCAATAAGATGAAACTGATAAGGAATTTATGATCTATTTCATTAGCCAAACCCTTTTTGATTATGAGACACAATACAGTTAAGTAGAAAATGAATGCCTAAAAAAACTATTCACAACCAAGTGACTATGACACTATATGCTTAATCAAGAATGATAGTTTTCATAAGATCTCAAGCCCTTTAGACTTTATTAACCTAGCCATCTATCTTTTATAAGGATAGACACTTTATTATGCTCTTAAGTGAGTTTGAATTGACTTATATCAACTAAAATTTTATTAAAGGATAGATCATCACTAATTAGTTTTTTGATTCCCCTTTTGAGGTTAATAACCTTGTTGATACCGATTGATCTATCCATAGCCCCTCCAAATCTGATCTCACTCCTTGTTTTCTCTATTATGTAGGGCTCACACTTCTCACCCAACCATGTGCACTTCTTTGCATGAATCTTACACTCGACCATTTAGATCAGTGATATTCTAGTTCATATACTCATGTGTACCAATCACCCCAAAGTACATCCTCTACACCCTATAGCTCATACTTCTACATTAAGTCCTACACCCACTCACCAGATTCTACTCACTCTATGTTTCATAGTCTAGTGCCCACTTACTGACAATAGTACACTAGATTATACGTGCACCTCACACTACCATGTCAAGTCTTATGCATTCACTCCATACAGTCATGTATGCATCATTAACTTTTATTCCCTCCATGCCTTACAATTTTATGTACCTCACTAGCATCCACTCATGGACACATCCACCTGACCACATTCTCCAAGTGATCCAACTATTGTTACTACCAAAAGAAGTTCCCAAATTTGAATTCAAATGGTTGATATCCTAGACATTAACTATTGTAACCATTTCCAACTACCAATCTAATAAGATTGGCATGTTATGGATATCCTCTTTGGTAATTAAATAGTAGTTATGAATACTCATGTATTTTTATGATGTATATATGTAACATACACATCAATTTTGAAGGAGAATGTTATTTTCAAACATATTCATAACATCATTTAGCTTGCTATGTGCATCTAGTCGATACACACACATTATTTACATTATTCTCTATATTGTTTTCCCTAATATCCATTAATTCATAGAAGTTGCATTTTCTACAAGTTAAAAATTCCACTCTATTGAATGTGTTTTGTTTATTCCGCATGAATATTGCACTACACATTCACTATAAATAGCCATAGTTTAGTTATCTATTGCACACTTCAGCCTAGACCCCATGGTGTATATCAACTGGTATTAGAACAATTAAACACTCAAAGAGGAACTGGTTTCTAAGCCCCACTCTATTCCTTCTCCTATGCCTATAACCACAAGAGCATAATGAGAGAGAGAAGGTTTATTAGTCGATCTTGTTTCAAAAACTCCATCATAACACCATGTTGTTGATTACACAACATGACTTAATTTCATTTATAAAATCATGGAACCTCTTTTTTTTTTAGTTTTGAAAGTTGGTTCTACATTTGGATACAATTTTTCATGTAATTTTGGTGCATAGTTTAGCTTCTATTTTTTGCCACTTGGCACTTTTCAAATGTATTTTTGCACCTTTAAATGAGGTCCAATTGTGTGCAAATTTTACATAGTGGTATCCAAATATGGAAAGATTTAAAATTTGAAGAAATTCATACGACATGATTTGTCCAAGTGCCAAATACAAGCTATCAAAATAGGTTTTCATGTTAATTTATGTGTTTTTTCAAATTTTAAATATTACTAGAATTCACTTTTGGGGAGGCATTTCACATGGCCAAATCATGTTTATTTCATATGAACTATTTAGGTTGGTATAAAAATGTGAGAAGAATCATAAGGTTTAAAAATTCACAAAAAATTCCTATCCCACATAGCAAAAATGCAACATTAAAAAATAGTATTTGAGCTAATTTCTAGTTACCAATGTACTATATTTCTAGTTGTCAAATCTGTGTACTATGCACTCTTAAAAACTATTTTTGTAGTCCTAAATTGTATTTAATATTTTTAAAACTTTTAAAATAGATATCTAAATGTGGGGAGAGTTTAAATGCGAAAAATTTTACATAAAATACTTTCCCTAAATATAAATTGTGTAGCCATAAAAATTGGGTTTTAAGTTGATTTTTATATAGTCATTTTCCTATCTTCCCACTGTCAAATATGCCTACTACGTACTCTTCAAGTCCAATTTCACAATATTAAATTATATCCAATGTTCTTAAAACTTTGCATGGAGATAGAAAAATGTGAGGAGAGGGTGATTGTGAATAAATTCACAACATATATCTTTTCTAGACATAAAATGTGTAGTCATCAAAACTAGGTATTAAACTAATTTTATTTAGTCATTTTCTATGCCTTCTCAGTTTCTAAATCTACTTATTATGCACGTTTCAAACATAGTTTCAAAAGGATAAAAAATATTAAATTTTATGTTTTTATGAGAATAGACAAATATGGGAAGAGTGAAAAATTGGACAAAATCACAAAAAAATCCTTTCCTAAGTACCAAATGTGCAACTATGAAAACAAGCTAGTGCATAGTTGTGTGTTTCCCAAATACAAAATTTGCCTACTATGCACCTTTCAAATCTAACTTCATACTGTCAAAACACATCTATTTATTATGAAATTTTTATGATAGTATTAAATTATAATGATAATATAATGTTGAAGGAATTTATATGAAATAGTTCCTAAATTGAAAAATGTGCACCCATGAAAACTGACTAGGATGCAATCTTTTGTGTTTTCCCAGTGACTAAATCTACCTACTACACACTATTCAAACTCAATTTTATATGAATAAATATTATCCAATAATATAATAAACTTACATGAAGATAACCAAATATGGAAATATTATAGTAGTAATGAACATTGTAGAGTATTTCATCCCACGTGTGAAATGTGCAATGTTGAAAATGGGTTTATACATTGATTTTTACTTGGTTATTTTTTGTGTTTTCAATTTAAATATGGCTAATCTACACTTTTAAAATATTTGGTTACACTATAAAATGAGGTAAAAATTTATTAAAAATTTGTATGATAGTACCTTGATAACATAAAAATGTAATGCATTTAATTTCAAAGTTATCAGTTTCACCAATAGAAAGATTTGAAGGTGCAAAGTTGCCCTTCCAAGATGATTCAACACTTGTCCAAGTTTCAACCAAAAGGCACAAAAAGGTAATGTGCAATGGTTAATTTGATCATTTAAAAAAACTAAAAATACCCTTTTGAGAGTCTTTTTTATATCTTTCTAAAAATATAAGATACAATGGGTATTGTTCATATTTTATCTTGTGAATTTCTCTTTCCATATATTCTAAAAGTGTTGATGTGGCTACACATGACTGCATGTTAGTTTTTAAGCCATATCTTTTGACTCACAACTCCATTTTTTATGTCATTTATTACATTGAAAATTTGAATTCTCCATCTTTGCAATGATGTTATTTTTTAATTTTTATAAATGTAAGATGAAAAACCTATTAACATATCAATCAAAGGACTCTGTTTTACTGCGTTTATAATTTTTATTTCTTTTGCATTTGTTGGGAAATTAACACATTTTTATTTAATGTTTTCATAGGATTTATCTAATATATGTGCATTATTAAAGGCAATGTTTTCACTAACATTTAAAGAGCTATGACTCACGCATTGAGAGTATGAAAAAAGATAGAGCATGGAGAAATTTGATATGGAGGAATGGGATCTTCTATTGAGCATGGACACTTAGAATATTTTGTCATTCCCAATAATTCTCTACCATTTAAATTTAATGTGATCTTGTCATTAATGATATTGGCATGTATTAACTTGGATATGTTGTTTCACATTGAATTTGGGCCTTTGTTGGTGCCTTTTATTTAATATTTGTAAACATCTGATGGGTAGGTGATATTGGATTCAAAATATATAAAAACCTATCTAGAGGACTTAGAAAGGGCTAGTTTATTAAGAGTTATAGGATAGAGAAAAGGACCAGACACTTATTTTATGTAATTTTTTGTTTTTCATAGTTATTTTTTCTTGTGATCAATGTTGTTGTGAAGCATTTTATGTAATTCCCTTGATTTTGGGTTGATCCAAACAATGTTTTCAAGTAAATATCTATTAGTATAAAGGTTTTGAAAACTGTTGTTCATCATATATGCATGTATATGGTGGTTTTGTCCATATTTTTCCATAGCCAAATACCTCATACTCTTGCATCATCTTTATTCATGGCTATGTACATATTGGCCATACAATAGACTAGTTCCATGGAGTTCATCCAAATCAAATGAATCAAAATTGTTCTAGATACAAAACAGGCTTATATCTTTATTTATTCCCTTGTATTTTGTTCTTTTTTATAAATTTATTAGAATAGGTAGAATAAATATGAAAGTTTCAATCTAAGTTTACATGTATATCTTGATTTCAAAACCTTTTTATTATTTATTAATACATTGTCAAACCCCTTATACGTAGTTAACAATTATTAAATTAGTTAAATTCTATTGAAAATTTTATTTTTACTAATTCTCCAAGTAATATATCCATAAGACCAACATTACCTTCATTTATATGAATATATTCCAAGCATGTCCCTTGAAATGTGTAATAAACCCACTAGGTTTTACTAGAATAGGGTAAAATAAAATAAAATAATTACATAAATTCATCTAACAAATCTCATCATGATGAAGCCTACAAAAGGGATGTTTAAATAAATGTATTATTTTTAGTTAACTTTATTAAAGGTCTATATCTAATCCATTTAAATAATTATCACCATAACAATAATATATCAAAACAAGTATAATGTTGATTATACAAATAAAGACTGCATTTACTTTATATAAGTAGTATTACAAATTCAACCACGACTAATACAAAATTATAGCAACTTCTATACACTTACATATGAATAAAAAGTACAATTTTAGTAATAATAAATGTTTCAATAACAATAATGTAATGATATAAAGCTCCATAGAGCATGAGTCTCAATGAACTCAAAGTATTCAGAAGGAATCTCAAGTGTAGTCTCTAGTGTTGTATTATTATAGAGAGGAAGAGCATAATCTAAGTGATTTTTGACACCAATATCAGACCATCGATTCCCACACTATCTCTTAATAAGGGAATGGCCCTCCCTTTGTAGATGGGTAGATAATAATGGTGTGAGAATCCAAAATGACAAACTATAACCCGTGTGTTGTAAGATAACTAATACACGATGTATACCATAAATAAATCTATTCTAACATGATATCATACAAACATGTAAACTATATCAAACACATGAAATGATAATGTTTAACTATAAACATTACTTTGGCCCAACTTTTCATATAACTATTTATCTCTAGGATCAGCCAATTTCATACACACCACTCAATCAGATTATACTTCATCTACGCATTAGTGGTACTAATTTAGTGAGTGGAATCCATCACATTGCTTATTTAGGGTCATTACTATGAGGTTTGGTCTATATATATAATAATATTAAAACCAATAGATTTAAATAGAATATTTCCCTAGTAGCATATTTAAAATGTGCTTAAACATGGAAATGTCAAATACATACATTTAATCCATCAAATGTAATGCAATGAATCTTAATTCATAAAATTTATTACAAAATAATAAACATATTTCTTAAATATTCCTCAATATAATCATACCATATGGGTAAGAAACATATCTAGACATCTAGTTACATTTAGTCTATCAAATGTAATGCAATGAATATTAATTTATCAAATTTATTACTAAATAATAAATAGATTTCAT
The DNA here is from genome assembly GCA_037957365.1 of Torreya grandis. Lineage (NCBI taxonomy): Eukaryota > Viridiplantae > Streptophyta > Pinopsida > Cupressales > Taxaceae > Torreya > Torreya grandis. The sequence continues at coordinate 6,058,686 of JARHVA010000022.1, forward strand.
AGATATTCCTTGATAAAATCATATCATCTAGGTACAAATATTATCTAGACATAAAGTTAATAATTAGTAACATATAATTCTAAATGTTATTTTATCCATCGAATAACATTAATCAACAACTTATTTTTTGTTCTCTATTTTACAAATATAACAATAAGATAATCATATAACAGCATAATATTATCTATATTTAATATTTTAGGTAACATATATTTAATATTTCAACAAAACATATAACAAAGCATCCATAATACTTTTCTAAATTATGTAACTATAACTATTATTTCATCTAAATAACATTTATTTTCAGCTTAGTGTTTACTTGTCAAAAGTACAATCATAAGCCAATTCAAACACTAATAATCATCAAATATTTAATATTTAATCCTAAATACCATATAATTAAATGTTTCATCAAAACAATCAAACACATTCATAACTCAGCCATGATAACAAAATACACCCATATATATTTGTTTAATCATGAAATGTTCATTAACTGAGTGTGTATCAATGTATATATGGTATACTCATGTTATATTTGTACTGATATCAACAAATCTATGTATTCCATATATTTATATAGTTTTCCATAACTCATGTGTATAAATGACTAAATAAGTCAACCATGATTATAAATAAGTGTATTATACATTATACTCCAATTGGACCAATTCCATATGTTTATATAGTTGTCCATAACTTAGTCGTATAAATGACTACATAAGTCAAATGCCATTATAAATATGCATATTATATGTTATACTCCAATTGGACCAATCTTCCATCCATTAACTAGAGTATTTCATATAACTAGATAATCAACTAATCATTAATATAATATTCACAATATAAAATAGCTCTAACTAAAGTATTGTGACTATAAACACCTGCATTCCATAATTGGTATAATAACACATATACAATTATATTTATAAACTCAACCAACTATATATATATTCTCTCAACCATACCTCCATTAAGGTACATTAAATGCATCATTAATATATTATAGACCTTATAATTTTATGGTTTTGCAAGAAAAGTCTCAATTTTAATATAAATATATATGCATGCTACACACACACACACACACACACACACACACACACACACACATGTCCCATTTCTCATGAATGAAACCCAATAGTAGAATATAGTAAAATACTAGTTAATAATAACATTACCTTAATTAATTACAATTTTAAGTAACCATATATAAAATATCCAGTCAACTTCCAATATATGTTTCACTCTTCAAAAAATTTACAAACTTATATAGACCAAATTTATATATATATATATATATATATATATATATATATATCACAAGCCATTTAAGTCTTGTAATTTTTTTATGCATGTCCTTGTATATGTATATTTTACAAATAAGTCATATTAAAGAAACATAACATACATATTTATATACACTTAGAAAAGATTCTATAATCTTCCATACTTAATTTTTCGGTTTAAACCACACAGTTATGCCCTAACCAGAGTTGTATAATTATAATCTGATATAATAAATAATAAACTACCTAGAAATAAAATAAAAGGTTTAAACTATCCTTTAATAATTCTGAGTTCAAAACCCTACTCGGTTCAAACTTAATCCTGTGTGATTTTGTTCATATTGATCAAAATGGTTTAATACTTAGCAAAGAATCTATCAGCTCTAAGTAAATACACATCATTATTGAACTAATTAAACATTATTATAATTTTACCATGGTTATAAAGTAAACACAAAAAAAATTCAATAAAACTCAAAGTTTTACATTTTATGGTAAAGAACACAAACCCCAACCCATTCATTCCTAGGGTTTTTGGGTTATATGTTCTATTTTGTGGATGGTCGAGCCATCCACAAGGTCAAACATTTAGCCCATTTAAAATTTCATTAAACTAAAATTAATTAATCCCTTTATAAAATTTACTATAATTTACTAAAAAATCCACAAATATGAATTATAAAACAATACCAACCTGGTAAGAGAAGTCTATTATGCCAAATATTCAAGTTACTTCTGCATGTAGCTCAAATTCCTCTTCACCTTTTTGCCTATTGTGATGTGTCCATCCCCTATTTAGGCCTCATTTCTCCTCCATTTATTCTCTTCCATCTTCTAGAAACCCCAAACTTTCTACCCAAATAATGACCAAGTGGATGCATGTAAAGAACAAATAATAGAACTAACAATCTGTCATAATTTCTTCATGCAAAAATCACCAAATATAATGTTGGTTTTGCTAATTTCTTGTTTAACCTAAGTCAATGTGATATTAAACCCTAACATCTTTAATGTTCCATGATTAACAATAGTTATAATCCCATCAAACTATATGCATGATAACAACGACCGAACCCACTAAACTATAGTTATTAATAATGAGTTCGAACCTTCTAACATTGACTTAACAAAAGTCATCTAAATATTAACGTTAATCAGCATAATGATGTTAACAATAATCATTAAATACTGCTACTATTGCAATTGATTTAGTATAGGATTATGAGTATTTCCTAAGCATAAAGGCTTATAATAATCATTAGTCAATAACATTAACATCATAATAACCATGACAAACTAATGTCATCCATAATCATTAACAAAGAAGCTCTTATTTATTAATGACTTAACACTAGGTTATTTAATTATTATAAACAACAATAATAACCTTCTATGACATTTATAATCACCTTAATCTCACAGATCAAACAAAGCAATAGAATCCCTATACTACTACTATAGCAATGAGTACAAAACAAAACATTATTATACTACACTCAGTTGTATCCAAGACAATAGTAATTTGTAATAAGACAAATAGTTTCTAATCACATGATATAGCAACATCATAATTGATACAATTTAAGTAGGACAACCATAATTTAAATCACATAATTAAATTAACATAAGCATCAAATAGCAAACAAGGTCATAGTAGAAATCATATAAGTAATCTAAGACATGATAAAGCTATCTAAAACAAACATTGCACAAAGAATATTAATCTACTTATGGTGTGTGCATGGGTTTATAGTCTTTCCTTCTATCAGCCCCCAGTGCTTCCATCTATGCCACTATCTTCGATGATGCCCTCCCTCTATCACACTCAAAGGGATATATCTATCCTACATCCACCTCTCAACAATGAAGGTAATTAGTGCAAAATATATATAATCCATAATATATTGTTGTAATAACTAATAAATATGATCATCATGTAAATAATATAAAAGTATAACTAAATCCATAGCTAATCAATCATGTAAATTAAGCAATATGTAACTGCCCATAATCAGTATATGAAATCAAGCTTAATCAAAATAGTAATTAACCATATAATAACCATAAAAATCCATGAATAAATAGGTTATTAGACTTATAGATAAATTGAGATGTGACATCTTTCTCCCTAAAGTTGGTCATTATCCCAATGACATTTATTCAAATATAAGTTCTAAATTTAAAACATTATTCAATAAAAAATAAAATAATATGCAACAACATATCATGTAAACAAATGTGTAAATAGACTATAAAACTCATCATAATCTTCTCAAATGACACTATTTTCAAAATATTGGTCCCATTGGACCTTACACTATGACACTTTTCTATTATTAAAACTGAGTTTGTGAGTGTCAATTATTCTAATTGGATCTAGCGTGACCACTCTAAGATCTAGAACCTATAAAGCATTCTAATCCAACACATGTGAAGGATCAATAACATATTTTTTAAAATAAGATTGTTGTGACCCTGTGATATCTCTTCTCTTTACTTTATTATTTCAGTAGTTGTTATGGACAAATATGCTTTGCAAGTCATCCTGTGAGCATTTTCTTTTATCCCACATTCATGGGAAGTAGTAGTTGTTTAGATTAGAATTCATATATAAGTAAGTGTTGAGGCTAATGAAGGCATCCATGAATTTATTGTATTGAGCTTGCTCAAAAGAGGTTACCCCTTGAAGTGGTCTACGATCAATATAATCATTTTAGTGATTCAACTAATTTCATAAATCTATTATTTCATGTATTTTTATCAATTTGTTATAGGAAGATCCTCTCATCTAATATCAGAGCACTTTGTAGGGCCATAATTTTTTTCCCTTCAGAAAGTCTTCATTCTATTCTGCTGCATAATTTTTTTAAATATTTTTTAGAAATAACTATATTCTATTGCATAATTTATTTAAGTATTTTTTGAAACACAATAATTTATTTTAGATCAAGGTAAAAACCTAACCACATAATTGTGGGAAGTGCTTGGGTGAAAGCCATAAAAATCATTGTTGGGAGTACCATAAGAACCCCAAAGTAGCTAGCCCATTGAGAGGACTTGCCAGTGAAATGAGTAATGACCCCTTCCTGATTGAGTAGTTCCCATCTATGAGGAAAACCAAGAGCTATTGATGAGAGATAAATCCATGGCTAAAAGAATTTTGGAGAGTGATACTCACTTACATAGCATTGGTGGCTAGAGTGATTTTTAAAACCCTTACATAGTGATTGAAACTTAGGGCCCATTTCTATCAATTTTAGAATATTTTTAGCAGACTTAAAAATTAATCAGTAGAACCCATAAATTATCAAAAGACTTACAAATAGATATTTAACAAAAACCAAAATCCACAGAGTATCAGTAGACTCTCAGAGGACTTACCATTAGACAAAAAACATAAAAGAGAAAAAAAATAGAAAAGAAAATCCATAGAGTGTTTTTTGTTTTTTTACAATATCTCTCCATCTATATCCCCATTGATCCTCAAACTTTACCTAGACACCTAAAATTCTATTCTCTATATTTTCTTCTTTGAGGTCCCATATCCCAATTCCACTCCTAATTCCTATAAACCTCAAATTTCCCTTTTTTTGAGTTTTGCCATAACTTCTATTTTTCTTTGTTTGCCGCAAAAAAATTCCACTGTGTTCATCATCTTGTTCTACTCCTTTTTCCCTCTTTAACCAATTTTCTAGTTTTTCCATTTTCACTCTTAAAATTACCCTCACCTTCATCAATCATACTCCCACTATGCAAAAAAATAATTAAAATCTCCTTTATCCCTTCTATTTTTGCCCAAATTCAAAACTTTCCTTACTAAATGTGTATTAACTCTAATTTTCCTATCCATTGCTAAAAAAAATTAATATTTGGGTTTGATAGTAACCCAAATAGGAGCAAAAAACATGAAGGATGAAATTGTGACCCTCAAGACCCACATCAAAGATCTTGATGAAAAAATTCTCAGCCTCAGTCTTCAACATACCACCATGAACAATAAATGACATCCAGAGTCTTCTTCATACACTACATTTTCTTCTTCCAATAATTATCATGGGTTGAAGCTTAATTTTCCTTGATTCAATGGTGTAGATCCAACTCGATGGATCTATCAAGAAAAATAATATTTTTGTCTGCATAATACTTTTGATGCCAATAAGGTCCCATTTGCATCCTTTCACTTTGAACTGAAATCCCTTCAATGGTATCGTTGGTATACTAAGGCTCATGATGAACCCATATGGACTAATTTTTTCAACCTCATTTTTTAATAGTTTGGCCCTACTACTTTTGATGACTTCACTGGAGCAGTCACTAAACTTCTCCAAATAGGAACTATGAGAGAATATAAAATAGAATTTGAAAAATTGGCCAATCACATAGAGGGATTATCTAATGAAATCTTCAAGAGTTGCTTTATCAGTACACTAAAAGATGTAATTTGATATGAAGTTAAAATGTTTTATGGCCCAACATGATGATGGAAGCCTTAAGGTTGTCTAATTTGGTAGAAGACAAGATCATAGCTCAGTAGCAATTCAAATCAAATTTTTCTCCCTTCAAAAATATAGCTCCATAATGATCTCAAACAATGTTAGCCCCTAGAACCACTCCTATCAAGCATTTGACTGAAGTAGAGATGCAAGCCCATAGAGAAAAATGAGTATGTTATAATGGTGATGATAAATTCACTCAAGGACATCTATGTGTTGAGAAAAATCTCTACCTATTGGATGTGGACTCTTCATCCATAATTAAAGATTATGAAGATGTTTAGGATACAATAAATGATCTAGAAGAAGCTCAACTGATTATGGAACCTATTTATCAAGAAAACCACCTTGAGATCTCTCCCCATGCCTTAGTAGGAGTCACTACCCCAAAAACCATGCAATTTAGGGGTTACTTCAATAATCTCCCTCTCACAATACTTATTCGAGTAGCACTCATAACTTCATTGACCCTCAAATTGCCAAATAGGCTAATTATTTTATCCATCTTTGCTCCAACTTTAAAGTCATGATTGCTAATGGGGGCACATTACCTTGCAAAGGTAAGTGTCATAATGTGCATATCATTATTAGAGATTATAACTTATGTTCCACCATGTTTTCCTTGTCCTTAGATGGATGTGATGTTATTTTGGGATCCCAGTAGTTACGCACACTTGGACCCATCTTATGGGATTTTACTAAACTTTGGATGTAGTTTTTAGACAATGGGGAAAAACACATATTGAAAGGATTATAATTAAAATCTCTCAATATCATAAGTTCACATCGCATGAAAAATCTTCTTAAGAAGAATTCACATGGTGTCATTGTCCAACTCCATTCCATTCAAATGCAACCATCAACAATTTCCACTACTCCTTCTGATCTACAAACCATTCTATATAAGTATGCACATGTCTTTGCAAAACCAATGGGATTACCACCTTCATAACTAGAGAACCACCATATTCAGCTCATTCTCAAAAGCATTCCTCCTAACATCAGGCCTTATCACTATAGACTGAGATCAAGATACTTATTCAAGACTTACTGAAGCAAGGCATTATTCACCTTAGTACTAGTCCATATTCTTCCCTAGTTCTCATTATTTGGAAAAAAGATGGGTCATGATGCCTTTGAATTAATTTTTGTGCACTTAATCACCTTAAAATCATGGATAAGTTCTCTATCCCTATTATTGATGAGCTTTTTAATGAGCTTCATGGCATACATTTTTTCTCCAAGTTAGATCTTCATTATAAATATTACCAGATTTGGCTTTATGAGGATGATATCCCTAAGATAGATTTTTGTACACATGATGGGCATTATGAGTTTTTGGTCATGCCCTTTGGCCTCACTAATGCTCCTTCAACATTTTAGGCATTGATGAATAAAATATTTTTTCCCTACCTACAAAAATTCATTCTAGTCTTCTTTCATGATATCCTCATCTATAGTAAAACATGGTCTAAGCACCTCTAACATCTAAATCTCACACTGTAACTTTTATCTAAACATCATCTTTGTGCAAAATAGTCTAAATGTACTTTTGGATAGGATGAAGTGGAGTATCTTGGACATATTGTGTTAGCCCAAGGGGTTTAAGTGGATTTTAAAAAAATAGTTGCCATGACAAATTGGCCTCATCCTTAGACACTCGAGAGCCTCTATGGTTTTTAGGAATGACTGGATACTATCACAATTTTGTCAAGGATTATGAGAATATTTTAGCACCACTGATAGCTATGTTGAAAAAGGATGCTTTTACTTCGACACAAACTGTTGAGTATGCATTTGAAAAATTGAAACAAGTTATGTGTACTACACCAAATGTGATGCCAAATATTTCCAAGACCTTCACTATCAAGAGTGATGCTTGCAATAATGGACTTGGTGTTTTTATCCTCCAAGATATATACCCCATTGCATTCACCAGTAAATCCTATTCTATCAAAAATTTAGTGCTCTCTACTTATGAGAAGGAAATGATGGCCATTTTGCATGCATTACAGAAATGGTAGCCATACCTACTAGGAAATCATTTTTGCATCAAAACTGGTCACTAGAGTCTAAAATATTTCCTAGAACAATGGATCTCCACCCCATCATAATAGAAATGGGTCAACAAACTCATGGGTTATGACTATGAGATCACTTATAAAAAGGTTAAGGATAATATTGTGGTTGATGCTCTATCTCTCACATTTTTAGACCAAGCTTCCCTTTCATCTATTTCCATGCCTATTCCAAATTTTTTGGACATTATACAATATGGGTATGTCAATGATTCCTCATTGTCTCTAATCATTCAATAGTTGGCCTCTAATCCCTTAGTTGTACAACATTATTCATGGGATGGTGCTTCTCTGTGATATAAGGGTCATCTGGTGCTTCCCTAGACCACGGATCTTTAGTAGGTTATATTCTATAAACTCCATACTTATCCATCCTTAAGGCACTTAGGTTTTCTCAAAAATTATGATCGAGCATGATGTAACTTCATTTTGAAGGGAATGACAAATATAATTCAATAGATGGTGGCTGAATGTGACACCTACCAATGCAACAAGGGTGAAACAACACTCATTCCTGGGTTGATCGAACCCTTGCCCATCCTTACCAAGATTTGGGCCAATATTTATATGGATTTTATTAAGGGGATCCCTAAATATAGAGGGAAAATGGTGATCTTGGTTGTCGTTGATTGCCTCTCCAAATATAGTCAGTTTTGTGCCCTCAGCTATCCCTATACTACCTCCACAGTTTCATAATTTTTTTGGACCATATTTTCCATCTTCATGGCATTCCTTCATCCATTATCTCAAATCATGATGTAACCTTCACTAGCCATTTTTGGACAAAACTATTTCTATGCATTAACACCCAACTAAAGATGAGTTTTGAGTATCATCCATAAATAGATGGTCAAAGTGAAATTGTCAAAAAATGCTTGGAAACTTTTCTTCATTACTTCACCTTAGAATAAAAACATCAGTGGGAAAAGTGGCTTCCTCTCATCGAATGGTGGTACAATAAATCCTACCATATTTCAATGAAAATGACTCCATATGAAGCAATCTATGGTCAAGTGCCACTAGTGCTCCTTCCATACACTCCCAGTAGTTCATCAATTCAAATGATTGACATGATTCTCTGAACCTAGGATCAGATCCTTAGTACCTTATGAGACAATCTTCATTTATCACAAAATCAAATGAAATAATAGGAAAATTAGAATTATTCCAAGCATACTTTTTAAGTAGGTGATATGGTTTTTCTTTGCTTGCATCCATACAAGCAATCCTCCCTAAAACTCAAAGGGAATCATAAGTTAGCTCAAAAGTTCTATGGACCTTATTAGGTTGTTTAAAATATTGGTTTGGTTGCTTATAAGTTGGATCTCCCACCTTCTTCTTGAGTTCACCCAGTATTTCATGTCTCTTGTCTGAAGAAAGTTCTTGGCACAAACATCAAAGTGTGGACTCTTTTACCAAAACTTGATAATGAAGGATCCATTCTTCTTGAGCCAAAAGCAATCTTGGTTAGATAAACATACCAACTTTACTCCTGCTCCATCACTAAGGTTTTAATTTAGTGGCATAGAATCAACCAGAGGATGCAACATGAGAACCATTATTTCAGATTTAACACCAATTCCCACATCTAAATATTTGAGGATAAATATTTTTCTAAGAGGGAGGGGATGTTATGAACTCGTGATATCTCTTCTCTTTACTTTGTTAGTTTAGTAGTTTCTATGGATGCATATGCTTCATAAGTTATCCTGTGAACATTTTATTTTATCCCACATTCATGGGAAGTAGTAGTTGTTTCGATTAGAATTCATATATAAGTGTTGAGGCCAATGAAGGCATCCAAAAATTTATTGTATTGAGTTTGATCAAAGGAGGTTTCCCCCTTGAAGTGGTCTGTGATCAATATAATCATTTTTGTGCTTCAACTAATTTCATAAATCTATTATTTCATGCATTTTTATCAATTTGTTGCAGGAGGATCCTCTCAAAGACACATGGAAGACATTATGAAAAAGAACTAGATTTGGTGGCAATGCAAGCCTATACATTATAGGATTGACCACTTCCATAATCTCTAAGGGTACCACATATCTAGGTGAATTTTTAGCTTACTTCCCAAACTTAATCAAGCTTTTTTGAGATTTAACCTACAAAAATACTTTATCACCTATAAAAAATTGTCTTTTTTTTTTTTTAAAGCCTAGTAAAATTTTTAATGTGACCGGTGCCGCTAGCTAGACATGACTAATACTGGTACCATGGGGCCAGGGAGGGACTCGAACACTGGTGGGCAGAGCTGCAACGGAAGTACCCGTCTAACCGACTACACACCCCGACCCAGGATAAAAAATTGTCTTCTTATTCTCTTTAGATTAGCATAAATTTTTAATCTATTATTGGCCTCAGATTACCTTTGCCTGATTATCTTGACTTGCTCTTCCATTTCCACAAGCATCTCATGTCTAAAGACTACCATGTCCTCTAACATATCCCAACTAATTGGTGTTTTACACTTCCTTCCATATAATGACTCAAACAAAGCCATCTTTAATGTTGATTAGTATGATTTGTTGTAAGTAAACTCAACCAATGGAAGGTAATCCTCCCACTTTTATCATTGATCCATGAAATATGTATGAAGGAGATCCTCTAAACCTTGGTTAAATCTCTCTATTTAACCATTAGTTTTTGAGTGATAAGCATTGTTAAAATTTGACTACATATCCAGAGTTGAATTCAAATTCAACCAAAATTTAGAATATATTCTCAGATCTTGATCCAAAATGATATTTTATGAAAATTCATGAAATCAATACACCTCTTTCATGAATATTTTCATAAGCATAGGTGCATCATCTATCAAGTTGTCTGGTATGAAGTAAGTTACCTTGGTTAGTTTGCCAATTATAACCATTATATCATGTTGATTTTGTGATAACAACAACCCTTGGATAAAGTCAATTTTAATCACCTTCCACTTCCATTATAGTAAATCATGTGGATATAACAATCCTATTGGATACACATGTTTAGCTTTCAACTCTAACATTCCAAACTATAAGACATAAAATTAGTTACATCCTTCTTGATCCCTTTCCATAAATAGAGAGGTATTAGCTCAGCCATGAGCTTGGTTACATTTGGGTGTCCTAAATATGGGGCATTGTGCAATTTATTTAGTACCATGATCCTCATATTCTATCTATTAGGCACATACATCCTACCATTGTACCTCAAAATATCATCACTCTATCTTCAATCCTTTATACCTAGGAATTTGAGCATTTTTTGACATTGTTTTCTTGACCTGATCATAGAATTCATCTCCTTATGATAATTTGATTACCTAATCATGGAAATTATTCCTGATAGTATCCATAGATGTTATATACCTTTTATGGCTTAGAGCATCAATAACTATGCTCTCTTTTCCCTTGATATAGTTAATATCAAAATCATAATCAGATAAGAATTATAACCAATGTCTTTGATGTGCATTCAGGTTCGATTGAGTGAAGATGTACTTGAGACCCTAGTTATTAGTCTTGTCTTAAATGGTTTCCCCAATAGATAATGCCTCCAAAATTTCAAGGAATACACTATTATATAAAGATATAAATAATGAGGGGCATAATTCACTTCATAACGCTTTAATTTTAGACTCATGCTATAATTGAACCTCTTCTATAAGAAATCCTCTAAGTCAATCCCTAGATGCATTTGACATCATTGAAAATTGACCATTGGGATCAAGAACTCTTAGCACTGGTATCAAGTTAAGCCTTTTTTTAGCACCTGAAATGTTTTGTCACACTTGTTTGACTAGACAAAAATTTGATTCTTCCACTGAAGAGAGGTAATTGGATTATCTATCTTAGAGAAATTCAGAACAAAATTCCTATAATAGCTTATTAATCCCATGAAAATTATTACCTCATGCATATTCTTAGGCACTATCCATTCTATTATGGAAATTATCTTCATTAGATCTACTAAAATTCCATCTTTGGAGATAACATGTCCCATATATTTCACTTCCTTTTGGAAAATTCACACTTAGACAACTTATCATACAATTTGTGCTTCTGCAAATGCTATAGCACTAGTTTTAGATGTTATAAATGTTCTTACTCATCCTTATAATATATGAGGATGCCATCTAGAAAGACCAACACAAAATGGTCCATATAATCTCTAAACACACTATTCATGAGATTCATAACTGTTATTAAAACATTTGTCAACCCAAAAGGTAACACTGTGAACTCATAATGCTCATATCAAGTTTTGAACATTGTTTTTAGAATATCCTCATCATAGATTCTTAGTTGATAATACCCTTTTCTAAGATCAACCTTTAGAAAATATGGTTTTCCTTTGCATCTAATCAAAGAGATCATCAATGCAAGGCAACGGATATCTATTCTTAATTGTCTCTTTGTTCCACATCATGTAATCAATACACAAGTTATAAAGGCTATTGGTGCACCTCATGGTGACACACTTGGTTAAATAAACCCTTTTTATAATAACTCTTAAATTTGAACATTTTACTCAACCAATTTGGTAGTTTTCATCATGTATGGTGCTTTAGACTATAGTTTTGATCTAGGTATGATATCAATCAAGAAATCAAACATGCATTTGGGTGGTAATATAGGTAATTCCTTTGGAAACACATCCTAAAGTTACTTAAAAAGGGATGATCCTTGATGGATTGTTCCTTAGATTCCTCCATCTCATTTATCTTAATAATAAATGCGTAGCATCTCTTACTTTGAGTTGAATTGTAGAAATCTGCCTAAGCTTCAACTCTCTTTTCTCACCCTAAAGTTTTGTTTGATTTCTAAAATCATCTTGACACTCAAATTTCTTCAAATAGAAATCAACCTTAGCTTTATAATTTACAAGCCAATTAACTCTTAAGATCACATCATATGACCCTAATAGTAAAACATACAGATATGCTACTATAGTAAATTCAAGTAACCTAATCTCAACTTATCCTAGACACATGTCAACCTTAACTTTTGACTCATTCTCATATTAATTTAGTGACTTCAGATTAATTCTAAATCTCAAAATATTTCTCCATCTCTATCAGCCATGCTTCATCTCCATCCCCTAATATGGTTCCATCAAACTTGGGCGGATTCACCTTTTTCATATCCCATGTCAACTATGTAGCTACTCAAGCTCTTACATCTTATAGCACTTCCTCATGCCTCTTCTTTTAAGGATTTTCTTGCTCAATAGGATGATCTTCAGGTTCTTCTTGAGTATTCTCCTCTACTTTCCCATGCACTTCCTACTATAAATCCATGATTTAGTCCATAGTTTTTTGCATGGTTATGAGGATCTGATCCAACTTCACATCTTGCTCAGCAACAAATTGATTTGGATCAATAGGAGGATTGGTATTTGAGGTACCTTCACCTCCTAGTCTAACATGCACTACTCTTTTTACTACTTAATAGGAGAATAATTTTGCATTGGCAGACACATCAAATCCTAGACTTTGAGCCTCAGCTCTGATACCATGATGCAACAACCCCACTAAATTTTACTATAATAAGGTATTTTTTTAAATAATTACACAAATTCATTTATCAGATATCATTATGATGAAACTTACAAAAGTGATCTTTAACTAAATGTATTATTTTTAGTTAATTTTATTAAATGTATATAGCTAATCCATTTAATTAATGATCACTATAACAATGAAATGTCAAAATAGGTAAAATTTTAAATATACAAATAAAGACTAAATTTATTTCATATAATTATTATTATAAATTTATCCATGGTTGATACAACATTACATCCACTGCTATAAATTTACATACAAATAAAAAGTATACTTTCAACAATAATAAATGTTTTAATAATAATAATAATACAATGTTACAAATCTCCATAGAGCATGAGTTGTAATGTAATTGAAGTATATAGAAGTAATCTCAAGTGTAATATCTAGTGTAGTATTGTTTTAGGGAAGGAAAGCATCATCTGAGTGCTTTTATATACCAATCGTAGACCATTGATCCCCCACACTATCTCCTAATAAGGGAAGGGACCTCCCTTCATAAATGGGTAGATAATAATGGTGTGGGAATCCAAAAAGATAAATTATAACCCATGTGTTGAAAGGTAACTAATACATGATGTATACCATAAATAAATTCATTCTAACATGATATCATACAAACATGTAAACTATATCAAACACATGAAATGAAAATGTTTAACTATAAACATTAATTTGACCAAAGTTTTCATATAGTTATTGATCTCTAGTATCAATTAATTTCATACATAACACTCAATTAGATTACACCTCATCTATGCATTAGTGGCATTAATTAAATGAGTGGAATCCATCACACTGCTTATTGACGGTCATTACTGTAAGACTTTGTCTATATACATAATAATATAAAAACCAACATATTAAAATAGACTATTTCCCTCATAGCATATTTAAATTTTTTTAGAAAATGAAAATATCAAATACATATATTTAATCCATCAAATGTAATGTAATAAATCTTAATTCATCAAATTTATTACATAATAATAAACATATTTCATAAATAGTCTTCAATTGAATCATAAAATCCAAGTAAGAAACATATTTAGACATCTAGTTACATTTAGTCCATAAAATGTAATGTAATGAATCTTAATTCATCAAATTTATTACTATATAATAAAAATATTTTATAAACATTTCTCAATAAAATCATACCATCTCGTTACAGACATTATCTAGACATAAAGTTACTAATTAATAATTTGTAACTCTAAATGTTATTTCATCTATCGAATAACATTAATCAATAGCTTATTTCTTTATTCTATATTTTAAAAATATAATAATAAGCTAATAATATAACAACATAATATGATATATATTTAATTTATATTTAATTCTTCAACAAAACATTAAACATATAACAAAGCACCCATAATACTTTGTTAAATCATGTAACTACAATTGTTATTTCATCTAAATAATGTTTATTTCCAAATTAGTGTTTACTTATCAAAAGTACAATCATAAGTTAATTTAAACACTAATAATAATCAAATGTTTAGTAGTTAATCCTAAATACCACATAATTGAATGTTTCATCAAAACAATCAAACACATTTATAACTCAGCCATGATGACAAAATACACCCATATATATTTGTTTAATCATGATATCAATAAATGTATGTATTCCATATATTTATATTGTTGTGCATAACTTAGTGGTATAAATGACTAAATAAGTCAACTTCCATTATAAATAGGTGTATTATATGTTATATTCAATTGGACCAATTCCATATATTTATATAGTTGTCCATAACTTGGTTGTATAAATGACTAAATAATTCAAATACCATTATAAATAGGCGTATTATATGTTATACTCCAATTGAAACAATATTTCATCCATTAACTAAAGTATTTTGTATGAATAGATAATCAACTAATCATTATCATATAATCTTCACAATATAAAATAGCTCTAATTGAAGTACTTTAACTATAAACATCGAATTCCATAATTGGTATAATAAAACATATACAATTATATTTATAAACTCAACCAACTATATCTATATCATATTCATAATATATATACATATATTCTCTCTCAGCCATATCTCCATTAAGGTATATTAAATGCATCAGTAATATATTATATACCTTATAATTTTATGGCTTTGCAAGAAAATTTCCAAGTTTAATATACGTATGTATGCATGTTACAAGCTTTGTGCCACTGTATATATATAGTTTTCCCATTTCTCATGAATGAAACCCAATAGTAGACTATAGTAAAATACCATTCAATAATAACATTACCTCAAGTAATCTCAAGTCATCGTATAACAAATATCCAGTCGACTTCCAATATATGTTTCACTCTTCAAAAGTTTTATAGACTTATATAGACTAATGCCATAATTCATAATTCATAATTGGATTTTATTTATATATATATATATATATATATATATATATATATATATATATATATATCACAAGCTATTTAAGTCATGTAGCTTTTATATACATGTCCTTGTATATGTATATTTTCCAAATAAGTCATATTAAAAAAAAATTATATACAGATTTGTATATGCTCTAAAAAGACTTTTATAATATTCCATACTTAATTTTTGGGTTTAAACCACACAGTTTTGCCCTAACCAAACTTGTATAATTATAATCTGATATAATAAACAATAAATTAACTAGCAATAACATAAAAGGCTTAAACTATCTTTTAATAATTCTGAGTTTAAAACCCTACTTAGTTCAAAACTTAATCTCATGTTTTTTTGTTCATATTGGTCAAAATGGTTTAATACTGAGCAAAGACTCTATTGGCACTAAGTAAATACACACCATTAATGAACTAATTAAACCATTTTATAATTTTCCCATATTCCAAATTAAACAACAAAAATTTATTCAATAAAACTTAGAGTTTTACATTTTTATGGTAAAGAACACAAACCCCAACCCATTCAATTTAGGGTTTATGGGTTATATGTTCAATTCTATGATGGTCGATCCATCCACACGACTGAACATTTAACCTATTTAAAATTTCATTAAACTAAAACTAATTAAACCCTTTATAATAGTTCTTAGAATTTAATAAAAATTACACAAATATGAATTATAAAACAACACCAACCTAGTAAGAGAATTTTGTTATGTCAAGGATTTGATTTGCTTCTACTTGTATCTTAAATTCCTCTTCAATTTTCTACCTACCATGCCATGTCCATCCCCTGTCTAGGCTCCACTCTCCATTTATTCTCTTCCATCTTCTAAAAACCCTAAACTTTTTGCCCAAATAATGACGAAGTGGATGCATATAAAGAACAATTAATAGAACTAATAGTCTACCATAATTTGTTCATGCAAAAATCCCCAAATAGAATGATGGTTTTACTAATTGTTTGTTTAACCTAAGTCAATGCCAGATTAAACCCTAACATCTCAAAAGTTCCATTATTAACAATATAACAATAGTTATAATCCCATTGAACTATATGCATAATAATAATGACCAAACCCACTAAACTATAGTTATTAATGATGAGTTTGACCCTTCTAACATTGACTTAACAAAAGTCATTTAGCTATTAACATTAATCAACATAATGATGTTAACAATAATCACTAAATAATGCTACTATTACCATTGACTTAGCATAGGATTATGCATATTTCCTAAGCACAAAGGCTTAAAGTAATCATTAGTCAATAACATTAACATCATAATAATCATGCCTAACTAATGTCATCCATAATCAATAAAAAAGAAGCTCTTATTTATTAAGTACTTAACACTATATTATTTAATTTTTATAAACAACAATAATAACCTTCTATGACATTTATAATCACCTTAATCCCACATATCAAAAAATTCAATAAAATTCATCTACTATTACTATAGAAATGAATACAAAACAAAACACTATTATACTACACTCATCTATATCTAAGACATCAGTAACTTGTAATAAGACATAAACAATTTCTAATCACATGATAGAGTAACATCATAACTAACAAAATTTAAGTATAACCATAATTGAAATCACATAATTAGATCAACATAAGCATTAAACAAAAAACAAGATCATAATAGAAACCATATAATTAATCTAAGACATGTTAAAGTTATCTAAAACAAACATTGAACAAAACATATTAATCTAGTTGTGTTGTTTGTGTGGGTTTCTAGTCTTTCCTTATGTTATCCCCTAATGCCTCCATCTATGCCACCCTCTCTGATGAATCACTCCCTCTATCACACTCTTAGGGATGGATCTATCTTGCATCCACATCATAACAATGAAGGTATTTATGTCGAAACATATATAATCTATAATGTATTATTGTAATAACTAACAAACATGATCATCAAGTAAATAATATGAAAGTATAGTTAACTCCATAGCTAATCAATCATGTAAATTAAGTAACATATAACTGCCCATAATTATCATATGAAATTAATCTTAATAAAAACAATAATTAACCATAAAATCCATGAAATAATAGGTTATTAGGCTTAGAGAGAAATCATGATGTGATAAAATGGAATAGCTTCACATCAACTACCAAATTACCCTACAAGCCAAGACCTGGCAGTAACAGACCTTAGGGATATATCATCTCTTTTTAGGAGAGGTTGGGTGTACTTATACCCTACCTAAGTTAGTGTATCAAATGACCCATCAACACACTATAGCAAAATCAAGATGTTTGATGCCCAAAATCAACTAAAGTAGCCCCAAAATTTTAAAGTCTCATCATCGATGCTCTAGAGGCATAGCACACCAAACATTTTGGTTAGTTATATGAGTTATGATGTAGCTCAACCTGATTCCATCCTCCTCATCTCAACATCATGATCCATAATAGATCTATCAACAAACCCCCTTCAAAGAATAAGTCAATCTTAACATCCCCTTGTTCAAAGGCAAGATTGATGCCAAAGCATTGGATACCTATACTTAATAAATCAAGGTATACTTTTTAGTTGACTATTTTATTAATGATAAAAATATCACCTTCATAGTAGTAAAGATGTCCTTTATGATTGTCAAATGGTGGGAAACCTTCAGCATGCAGTGCGTATAAGAGTGCACTCCAATAAAATCATGGAAGACTTTTATTGACTCACTGAAGGAGTAGTACAACCCTCTCCATCACTTTTAATATGAATAGATCAAGTTCTAACAATTGCACCAATGCAATAATCAGTCAATGGAAGAATACACCAACTCATTCCATGACTATGTTTTTCACCTACAAGATAACTTAAGTGAATAACATAGGGTGCTAAAGTACCTCAATGTACTTTCACCTTACATCCACTCAAAGATGGAGCTATTGACTTTTAACACTTTAGGGAAAGCATATCATAACACTACGAACATCAAATCTAAATCATGGATGAAGCAGTATGCCACCTCTTTATCCAAAATAGTACAAAAGGTCCTACCAACACACAACTCCACATCATATCCTTATACATAGACTTAATAACACACTTTTCATAGAGGTGAGCAACACCAAAGTCATGTTCAACACTTAAAGTCTTTAGTGCCTTATACTTTAGACAAAGGCAAAAATAATTCTAGTGATAAGTGGTGTCATCACCATTGCATATCCACTCATAATGACTCTAAATGCCATGTGTAATAGTCCCTACTCACACATCCTACATTAGGACTCATACCAATGGATAACACTGATGTAGATGCCTCTTGTCTAAAAACCAACTCCAATGTGATTGACATCTCTAAAGAGTTTAAACATATTTTCCACACTCAATTTTGGGTAAAGGGTCAACTTCTTCATGTCATCATCGACAGTGATAATTAGAAGAACATCATTACATAATCCATAGCTCAACTCCTTGGTCTCACCACTACTACACATCTTAGACCATACTCTATGGTATATATACAGTAAGGGAAAGATATATAGGTCTAGTGATAATGTACTTTCCAATACAAGTTCAAACTAATGGAGGAAAATGTCACTTATGACATCATTCCTCTAGAGGTATACAACATCTTGTTGGGAAGATTATATATGTTTGACCACGAAGCTACATATCAATCTAAGACATAGCATTAGACTATTTACATATAAGATCACTTCTATAATATTTTTGAGTTTGCACCCTCATCCAAAGTCACCTTGGTCTCTTTCAAGTAATGTCATAAGATCATATCACACATGTAAAAATTCATGTTACTCATGATTTTCCCTAATACACCTATTTAATGAGGAACAACAAAGCATACCTTAATAGTTCATAACACTTGCACATCATTTTAGTAACAGCATCAACTTAACAAGTTACTAGAGAAATAAAATGAAGTCTTCACATAACCTAAAGGCCGTCTAACACACTATATAGTAAAGCATCACATCAATTTAGTTCCTAGATCCCCTCTTCTAAATATCCCCTTGTATCATAGATTATTTGGGAGAATGATGAAATCTGACATCAGATATAAGAGCTCTTTAATCATGGCAAGATCAGGCCTAGATCTTTTCCTTATGGGAGTTTTATAGTCCTTACACCCAAGAAGGATGGGTCTTGATGACTTTGCATATACTATTGTGTACTCAATAAGATAATAATAAAGAATTGGGACCCAATACCATGCATTGATGACCTTTTGGAATAGCTTTGAGGTGTTTATTGTAAACACTCAGTTTTGGCCACTTTCATGCCTAAACTAGGATTCAATTCAATTTCTAACAAATGACTCAATTTAAGCCTATAAATCACTTAAATGCCCAATTTTTTCCACATAAAGAATATAACTACCCAAAAATGTGGTGAGACTTGCTTATTGGGGTATCACCCCATATGCATCAATAACCTAGCTTGGATTCAACCCTAGTCAAATTATGACCTAGTAATTTGACATTCTTGACATGTTGAGCTATTAATGCAAAATAATTAAAATAATTCATAAAAAGACAAAAACCCTAAACAAGATTAACTAAAAAGCAATTCTCAATTGGCTTGCTTAAGTAAATATTCCAAGTTGAATTAAAGAGTTACATTTATCTAAAAAAGGATTTTTTCAATAAACATGAGGTCAAAGTCAAAGGAGATATTAAAATGTTTTATTAATTAATATAATTAAAGAAAATGTGAGTCATGTTTGCCAAGAAAATGAGAGATTACATCATGAAATATATTTAATTTAAGCTTTTATATTTTACTTGTGTATAATAGGCAAGTTATAAAGGTTTGTGGAAGAACAAGTTGGTTATAAAACTAACTAGCAAGTAAATAACCCAAATAACTAAAAAGAAACCAAATTAACTATGAAACTAATACTTTGGATCATTAAAAGATCCCAAAAAACTCCCCCTTAATCTAAAAGGGTATATAAAGACTGAAGCAATGAATTGTGAGTCATCCAAGTAGACTATGTTGCAAATGTAACTAGTACACTATGCATCTTGGATTGATCAATTCCCTAATCATCCCTATAATTAAGTATAACAAGATCACACCAAACTACATTAATCCTCGCACAAAATATATCCAATAAGTGATTTCCTATGTACTATGTATGACACATCTCAAATTGATACCTAACAATTGTTAACATCTCTTATAGGCCTTTACTCAGCACTAACAATGTTAGCAACTCAATTCTGGCTCGTACCATAACCATCGATGATTGATCAAAAACTAATATGCAATATATTATCCCCATATTAGTTGAGAGGTGAAAATCCATGTAGCAAATAAAACAAGTACAAACCATTGAAATGCTCCACATCAAACATCGTATCAACACTAGATCTATGAAAGTAAAGTACACAAGCCAAAACATGTTACTACATCAAATCCCAATCTTGAGCTTAGAAGATCACATAAGATAGGTGTGTTACCATCTCATAATATATAGTCCTCATCTATGGAGCAAGAAACTTCATAGCCATCTCATCTATTAGAAGAATATATATAATAATAGCTAGAAGAGGAACTAGAAGAGTGACTAGAGTGAATGGAGTGACAAATAAGGTGTGCTTTTACCTTTTATAGATTTCAAGAGGGCCTCATCTTGGAAGGGAACTCTATAGATAGGTGTCCTATGCCACCACAATTGTATCATGTTTTCTCACATCCACTATAAATAGAGGAATTATATCCACATGAAGAATAGTGCATGTGCTTGTGTTTGTATCCATGTGAATGTTTATGGTGATGCTCATGCTTCTAAGAACTAGAGTGATGTCTATGCTTCAGAGAACCAGAATAATCCCTAGGTCTAGAATGATGCTTATGTCTGGAAGTGTGCCTCAGAGAGTGTTTTTATCTTTGAAAGTGTTTTAAAGAATGTTTTTTGTTGTTCTCATATAATGGATTACTTAATTTTTTACAATAGGCCTCCTTAGTGGGTTTTTATTTCTTCTTTACAAATTATCATTCATGTTGATTGAGCAATTCACAAATGGGATCAAAAGTAGATTTTTTAAGCTTATCACTAAGTTGTAACATTTCTAGAAATTTCCTATAGCTATGGATAAGGCCATTCAAAATAATATAAATGAGCATTTAATCATCAATTTTCCTACCAATAGTGCCATATTGTTTTGAATTCTTAATTTATAACACATATTCTGAAACATCTTCATCATCTATTAGTTTATTGTTGATCAACCGCATAAGAAGGTCAATTTTTTTGTAGGCAAGTTGTTTATCATATAAGTATTTTAGAGCTTTCCATGATTTCTAAGCTTTAGACTTGATGGCCTCTATGTGAATTATAACTTGTGCACTGCAAGTTGATTTCAATAAAGTAAGGGCATGCTTATTACGTTTATGAAATTATGCAAGCTTTGTGGCATCAATGGGAAATGTTGGTTACTTTTTAACTACTTCCCACAAGTCATTGAATATTAATATATTTTCCACATTCATTGACTATTGATTATAATTTTTAGGAGTTAAACATCCATTTTCATAAATTAAGCTCATAATTTTAGCCATGGTGTTTATCAAAACAATGTTAAAGGATGGGGAATGCTATTGAGGTTTTGCCTTTACCTTCCAAATAACTTATGAATAGAAGAGAATCCTGGGACTTGTAAAAAAATATTACACCTTATAGCTCCTATTACACCTTTATTTCTCTAATATTTGAATTTTTTAATACAAAATAAGGTCAAAAATGAAATTTTATCAAAAAATATTTGAATGGATTTTTGAACCCTTGACCTCCCTTATGGAAATACTTGTAAAATTTATATGACCAATTCTACTACAACGATAATTGATAATTTGTGGGCATATTTTCAACATAACCAAAAGTTATTTAATTTTAAAAAACAAGATTTTGACCATATAAAATTATTTTTACCTTGCATGTAAAAAAATTTACTGCACCTTTTCCTTTTTCTAGTTTCCTATGGAGCCTGATAAAAAGCTTGGAATAAATTTATGTTTTTGAAAACACTGACATCTTCATGGTAAAATCATGTTAAAAAAGATGACATGGTTGTCATATAGGTACATTGGAAAAGTGACAAAATGCTCAAGATGCTTATTGTGTAGTACAACATTTCCTTTGCTCAATTTCCATTATTGGGTTACATCTAGCACATGTTGATGGACCAAGGATCTGGAGAGATGGCATTTTAATACACCACTCAATCTTATGAGATCAATGAGGCTCTTTAAAAACCTTTCTACTAAATTTCTTTGTCTTATCCCATGGATTTCAATGGTGGCATCCTTTTTTTAATATTTTTGGTGCGTAGAGCTTTATACACAAAAAGGCATGTTTTTCTTGCATTAACTAGTATGTGTGCTTATTCCTATAAGGATAATAAAAAGATATCAATATTTGATTCTCAGTCCTTATTTACTTGACCAAAACAAGATGAAACGTAGTTTAATTATGCCTCCCTCAATAGTGTCATCACGAACTAAAAATATTGTAGCACATGCATTTGGCTCTGATAAATTTATTCAAAAAAATATCTCTCCTTCCACCTTAAAAATCATGGCTTCCTCCTTCACAAATTTCTTATCATGGATACGATACCATTATTTTCTTATGAAATGAGAGATTATATCAGAAAACATATTCAATGTAAGCTCTATATTTTATTTTTGTATAATAGGCAAGCTATAAAGGCTTGCAGAAGAACAAGTTGGTTATAGAACCAACTAGCAAGTAAAACAACCCAAATAAATAAAAAGAAAAGAAAGTAACTATGAAACTAATGCTTTAGATCATTAGCATATCCCAACAAGTCACAACCTCATAAATATCTTGTATGAGATGTCATGGCTCATAAATTTATTTTATGAGTTATCAATCCTTCATAATTGCTTTGACCCAACCAAGGGTTAACCTAAACTCAACCTAGGTTATTTTAGACTAAACCAAAATTCGAACTAAACTTAACTTCTCTAGGTTTAGACTTAGTTTTGAGACCTATAAATACAAGTGCCCTCACTCTATCCAAACAAACTTTTGTGTGTATGATTATTCTACAAGAACATCTTCAATAAGCCATCAAACTAATGTTATAATGCTAATTTGATACCAAGATTCACACCAAGCCAATCCAATCCTATCAAATTTATAAGTGTCCATTGGATAAGTGTACGAACATAAATAAGCATTGATATAAGTCTCTAATGCCATAGATCGAGCACAAACATCTACTATGCCAATAAGTGAACATCAATTTCAATAAGGGAGGTAAAAATTTTGTGTGTTTTCATCTCTATTTTATGGTTTCATCCATTATGTTATGCTCCCCTAGGTCTTGTTGGGTGTAAAGACACTATTCATAGGTCATTATTCACAAGCACTATTCATGGTGACATGGCATGTGGGTGATGTGGCATGTAAGTGATGTGGCTAGTGGTCTATAAGTGATGTAGATGATGTGGCATTCAGGTGACATGGCATGCAGGTGATGTGCTAGGAAGGTGATGTGGTAGTGGGGACTATGATGGGTCCCAAGTGTGATCATGTTGATGTGATAAGTGTGGGTCATAGCACTCCACTTGAGGACATGGGTCTTGTCCTTGGTATGTCACATGGGCTTATCTTAGAGTGTATGATTGCAAGGTCATGGTGTGGGGTACTATGTTTGATGGCCACATGATTCACATGTGAATAATTCAAAAATGTGATTAGATTCCCTTTTATGCACATGGGAAGGAGACAAGATGATTCACTATTGTTTATTTCTCTCACATGGGTGAGTGGGGCACAATTCTATGAGTCACATGGGGTGACTTGATCTTGTCTAAATTAGTGGATGTAATTTTTTAACCTTACACATGGAGACAAGCATCTTTCATTGTTGGTCACTATTCATCCACTTGAGTATGGTACATTTTTATCCAAGGCACATGGGTTACCTTGTGACTTATGAAAATGGGTGCATGTGAGGCTCTAGTGGTTACTACTGAGCTCATGTGGAATATGGTGCCATATTTTATCTCTCCTCTATCTTTCTCATATTTTAAAATGCTATAAAATGTTATGTGTTCATTTATAATTTATAATCCAATTAGTGGATCACTTAGATCCTTTCAAGATTGAGCTTGCATGATAGAATGTTGGAGTTTAAAAGGCTTGTATGCCTATCTCACATATATTCTTGGGTTGTAAGCATTAGATGCAGGGTTAGAGATTATATTTTGGAAGGTTGTTATGTTTGGCTCACCTAGATGCATGGCTTGGATCCTTGGATATGGAGTTTGGAGGCTTGTTAGCTCAGCTCATAAAGATAAAGGTAGATGTTTGGATCTCCCATGGATACTATGGTTATTAGCATTATAAGAGTTGCATGTTGCATCTTACAAGCTAGATAATGGAAATATTGGTTGTAATCTTTTCACGCCTGAGTGCTTATTAGCACTAAAAAAGAGTTGTTGAGAGGATTTGTTGTTGTGGAGAGAGATTTACTGATGGAATATGAAGTTTGGATTTTTCATTTGCCCCATGGTTTTTCCTAACTAGTTTAGTAGGGTTTCCATTTATATCTCATGTTTTTTATTTCTCTCATGTTTGTGTTTTTTATTATAGCTTGTTTTTGTTTATACGATTTTTTACTTGCACATATAGGATGTTTATTTCCTAATAAGTGGTAGCAGAGCCTAGTTTTGGATGGTTTGTGAAAGTGGGAACTACAGGTGGAGAGACAAATATGTGAAATAAAAAAAAGTTTACATGGTAGGTAGACTATCTTAGTGGAAGATGGAAAATGGAAGAAAAGTTGAAAAATCTTTACCAGACAAATCAACACCAACACAGGGTTTTTGGTGAATAAGTAAATATACAACTTGAGGAGTAAGTTGGTCTCCATTGGTGAAGATAGAGGGTGATAATAAGGAATTTACCTTGCTATGGTTATCATCTAGAGAAGGGATATAAGTTTTTGGATCCTACTACCACAATGTGAGCCAAGATGTTGTGAAATTCCATGTAGAGGAGGTAACATAACCCTAAATTTGTACCATATGGAGTAGTTGATGGATGGAGAAGAATAATTTGAGACCTAAAATTCTATGGAAGAAGAAGGTCGATGTTGAATCCTTCAGAGACTTAGAGATACATTGAGTGAAGTTCTTATTAGTTGTAGAGTAGTAGAATTGAGTATCTAAGAGGGCTTCAATGTAGTTGATATGAATAGCCAAGTTGACCAATGCATGGAGTAACTTTGAACATGAGTTGGATTGATATGTGGTAAAGCAGGATGTAGTTTGACTATGGGCTCAAAAAATCAATAGGTATTGTATTGTATAAAGTAGTGTGATGGCTTTCTAATAACTATGGATGAGTACCATGTTGATCATGATGGCTCATAGTTTGCTAAATGTAGAAGTTAGGTGTTAACTTTTATGGGTTCTTATCTTTGGTTATAGACTACTATCGAGAGTGCAGTGTGCACTTTTTTTCTATTAATGGTTGGATTAGTGGGATGAAAAATCATCATTCCTACATGGTGATCTTGTAATGAGATCAATTAGCGAGAGGGCTATGAGGATGAAGCAAAAAGAGTTTTTGGTTTGTAGAATCGAAGACTGTACGAGTTTTAGTAAGCATGTTGATATTGTACAGGAATACCTTCATGGAGAGCCAAGGTTTCAAAAAGGTTGTTGTTATGTTTATATGGCATGTTGGTTGTAGGCCCCAACATGATCACTGGTGAGATGGCTCAAGTGATTAGGATGAGATGAAGGATTAAACCAAGGATGGAGATGTATAGGGATAGGAAAAGTAATGAAGTAAAGTATCCCACTTATTATGGTATATTTTTGGAGTTATCTTCATAAGTGTCAAATGATGGATGAGAATACATGGTTTCCCTATGTATTGTATTCATCTAGAGTAGAAGAAGCCTCACAAATCCATGGTGTGTACTAAACTAGATACTTCCAAGCAATGGGAGTAGTGAGTGGTCCATGGCAGAATCTTTAGATGTAGGATTGGTTTGTGGTGAAGTGGGAGTCATTTCAAGTTACTATAATTTTTTTATGGAGTAGCTGTTGACAAATTTGGTCAATTTAGATAAGTTTTAGTAGTGCAAAAAACTTTTACTAGGCTTATGTGAGTAGTAGTGGGAATTAATGACAACAATGATAGTATCTAAGTGGTAGTTGGTTGGCAGAAGATATAGGTGTTTGAAAATCCTATGTGAATTCACTATTCATAGGTCATTATTCATATGCACTATTTATAGTCACTATTCATGGGCACTATTCATGGTGACATGACATGAGGGTGATGTGACATGCAAGTGATGTGGCTAGTGGTCTACAAGTGATGTAGATGATGTGGCATGTAGGTGACATGCCATGCAAGTGATGTGGTAGGAAGGTGATGTAGTGGTGGGGCCTATGATTGGTCCCAAGTGTGATCATGTTGATGTGATAAGTGTGGGGCATAGCACTCCACTTGAGGACATAGGTCTTGTCCTTGGTGTGTCACATGGGCTTATCTTAGAGTGTATGATTTCAAGTTCATGGTGTGGGGTGCCATGTTTGGTGGCCCCATGATTTACATGTGAAGAAGTTAAAAAATTGATTGGATTCCCTTTAGTGCACATGGGAAGCAGACAAGATGATTCACTATTATTGATTTCCCTCACATGGGTGAAGAGGGTATAATTCTATGAGTCGCATTGGGTGACTTGATCTTGTCTAAAGTAGTGGACCTACATTATTGACCTTGCACATGGAAACAAGCATCTTTCACTATTGGTCATTATTCATCCACTTAAGTATGGCACATTTTTATCCAAGGCACCTAAGTTGCCTTGTGACTTAGGCACATGGTTTTATGTGAGGCTCTAGTGGTTACTATTGATCCCATGTAGAATATGGCACCATATTTTATCTCTCCTCTCTTTCTTGTATTATAAAATGCTATAAATCATTATGTGTTCCTTTGTAATTTGTAATCTAATTAGTGGATCACTTATATCCTTGCAAGTTTGATATTTCATGATAAGAGGTTGGAGTTTGAAAGGCTTGTATGCCTAGTTCACCTAGATTCTTAGGTTGTAAGCATCAGATGCAGGATTAGAGGTTAGATTCCATAAGGCTATTATGATTGGATCACCTAGATGTATGGATTGGATTCTTGGAGATGGAGCTTGGAGGCTTATTATCTCATATAATGGAGATAGAGGTAGATTCTTAGAGCTCCTTTGAATGCTATCGATATTAGCATTATAAGAACTATATGTCACAGCTTGAAGGTTAGAGCATAGAAAGCTTGGTTGTAGGCTTTGCTCACCTGAGTACTTGTTAGCACTAGAAAGGATTTTCTTAGAGGATTTTTTATTGTAGAGAGAGATTTGTTGATGGAATATGAAGTCTAGATGTTGCCTTTGCCCTATTGTTTTTCCCTAACTAGTTTATCAGGGTTTCCATGTATATCTTCTATTTGTGTTTTCTCTCCTATTTATATTTTTTTCTATAGCTTGTTTTTGTTTCAAATTTTTATTTTATTTGCACATGTATGGTTTTTATTTCCTAACAATTCTTAGGCAAGAGTGTTTAGTTTCATTGTATTATTATGCATGGATTTTATTTATCTTCACTAAAAAGGAACTAATCATCATTTGGGTGATCTTTAGACGCTTAAGATATATAATGGCATGCCTAATGGGACCAAACACCCCATATATACTAGATAAATAATGTGGAGCCTTTAGAACTCCTAAAAATAGAATTTAAATCTTTAATTTTAGACTTTTGTGCTTAAAAATCTTGTCATTTCATTCTATTTATAATCGATGAATTCGCCTTTTGTAACGGTGACTTTGCTACTCTATTATCTATTTGTGATCTTTTATTTTATAGAAATGGAAACTTAAAAATTAAAAAATTGACATGTGTAATGGTCATATCACCAAACAGAAATGATGACATCAACCCTATCATTTAGTGACTTCAATAGGTATATTTACAAATGATTTCAGTGACTTTGCTATATTTTAACCTGTAATTGGTGACTTCACTTAGACTAATTGGTGACTTTCCCACTATTTAACAATGAATTTGCCATTAGCCTATTTTTATATGTCTATGTTCACGAGTAAAATATCAACTTCATTAGAATCATTGGCTTCATTATTTTGCATAATCGGTGACTTTGCTTTGTGTTTTTTAGAACTTGAGAGCTAAAAATGGAATGTTTTTTATTGATTTGCTTTTTGGCCTAAATACAAGACAACCCTCTAACATTTTTGTAGGAACTAAGGTGTAGAAACAGAGGCATAAACACTTTTAAGTCTCACGTTCACTTTCATTTTAATGCTTAAAATTGACCTAACAAACTTGTCATTTTTGTATTTTAATTTTACAAGAGCAAACAAGGCCAAGGGGTCAAAAATTCATTCATTTTTGAGTTGGTATTTTTAAAAAAGAGCATCCACTTTAGTTTAGAGATTTAAGAGATTTTCTCTTTTTGTTTATTCTTTTTTTGTTAGTTAGTTGCAAAGTTCTTAATTAAATTCTTTATTTGTGGCAAACCAAAAACTTTGTATGTATGCTCTCCCCATGTCACCTATAGGGCATTCAGGTGACCAAAAGTTATTTATTTATTGCCTTGTTTATTTATCCTAGAATGGAAATAACATCGTGTATGCTCTTTCTCTAATATTTGAGTGACTTAGGTGACCTAAAAACAACCTCTAAATTCTTCTTAATTTTCATTTATTTATTTTCTTACATTTGGCTTATGGGTGAGAGTTCATTGCCTCCTCACAAGTTCTTTAAGGGTGTGTTGACCTGGAGTTTCATCTCCCAACATCATACCAATTCCACTCCATGGTGGGGTATATAAATTGGGTACATGATACTAAAATTTCTTGGGGCTGAATGGTTAACCTTATAATCCTAACAAAAACCAAGATCAATTCAAGCTAAAAATCAAACTTCACTAAGTAATACATAATTGAAGCCTTTATGCAAAGGACTAGACCTTTGCATAGTAATTTAGTGAGTTTGAATCAAATTGACATGATGTGAATTTGCATTAGACACACTTGGGACAATTTGGTGTATTTCAAAACTTATATATTTTAGTCAACCCCACTTGCCATGGAATATCTTGCCAAATGCCAAGTGCTTTAGACTCTAAGTTTATGCCACATACCAATGCTTGAGATATAGAGTGGGGATTAAAAACTCTACCTACACCTATTCTTTAATTTTTATGTTCCTTTTGAGCATTGGTATATTGGTGTAAACTTAGCAGGAGATACGCAAACCTTGTTAGTTTAGGGATAGGTTGAGTTATTAATGTTATTTCTATTTTCTTTTATTTACATGTGTGTTTGAGACTAAAATTGTCTGTTTGTTTGTCAATTCAAAATGAGTCATAAATATCATATATTTTTTCACACCATTTTGACATAAGAGGTGTTACTTTGCCCATTTTGATTCAAATTTTTGCCTTAGAGTTTTTTTTCAAAATCATTTGTGTGTCACTTGTTTAAAAGGGGAATCATTACGATGCCCATTTTGTTTCAAACATTTTTCTTGGATTTTAGTCCAAAACCATTATCATGCCATTTGATTGAATGAGTGTTTTTATGTTTCCTAAATTATTCCAAATTGTTTGTCTCATTTGAAACCAAGTTCTAAAATTGCTCATACCTTTTGTTTCAAAATACATGATTACACTACCCATTTTTGTCTAGCCTATTTTACCTTAGAAAATCCAAGTCTTGTGCATTAAATTTTTAATTCAATCTTTCAAAGTAAAAATCCTAAAGTAATTAGGTTTACACCAAAGCCTCATTTAATTTTGGCTTAGGTGGTCTACCTTTTACATTTGAATTGTGTTACTTGGATTGATTTCTTATTTGATCTAAATACCCCTTGCCTAGACTTAGCTCTTGTTTGTTTCCATTGCACCTTATTTTAGCATCCTCTATTCCAAGTTTTATTGCCATGTGCCTTGTTTAGAGTTTGTTTTGTTGAGTTCTAAAATTTCCTAGTTCTATTTGTCAAAGAGTCTTTTGTAAGTCAATTATCGAGTGTCTTCCAAGCCAATTACCTTAGCATTAGGTTGTTTTTTGAGTTGTTTACTGATTTTATCCAAGTCAATTGACTTAAATTTTTAATATATATATATATATATATATATATATATATATATATATATATATATATATATATATATATATATATATATATATATATATATATATATATATATATATATATATATATATATATATATAATTTTAAACCTTTATTTTTGAGTCTAGCATTATTTTCCATGTTAATGATTATAACTACCTTTAGGCAAATCATTATTATTCTTTTGACATAGTTTGTAATTATTCTACCTTATCTAGATACCTTTGCCAATGATTATAACTACCTTTAGGAAAATTAGTACCTTAGCCATAGACTAGTTTTGATATTTTTTATTACCTTTGCCACTAATTATAACCACTTTTGGGCAAATAAGTATATTTTATTAGACTAATTTCATGTTTTATTCCACCCTTGCCTTAGACCTAGATTAGTTGTTTTACCCTTTAGGCCTCTTTTATAGAGCTAAAGGTTGTTTTTTTTAGACCTCATTTATTTTCCACATTTAGACCTTTTATTTTGAAAATACCTAGTCAGAGATCTGAACATGCCTTATTATACATGTAGTGGGACCATGCAAAATCTAGACTATAAGAACTTTATGACTAGTGACCCTTTTATTCCAGAGCCATATGGTGATGATATAACATATGAGATGGATCCCTATACATCTTATAATATTCTATTTGACAAACAAAGGCATGACCCACTATCACATTACTTGGTGAGTGCACCATTCTATCTAGACCAAAAACAAGAGTAAAAGGCACAGTACCTTGCTCAAGTGACACCTATTTCTAAACAAAGCCAACAACAAGAGCCCTACTACATAACAACAACAATGTAAATAATTTATAATCCATACTTATTTAATCACCATTTTTTAGAAAACAAATATGAAATTCTAGTCAAGGCAATAAAAATAGGAGCCAAATTCCCACCAGACTTCCCACATGAAATTCTAACTAGTTTGATTAGAATCCCTAGAAATGTGCCTTGAAACCAATAGTTTGAAAAAGTGTCAACTAGTTATAATCAATATTTGTTGAAAATAAATCATTAGATCCAAAGTGTGCTTACAAAAGGGAAAGGTGTTATGTACAGTAAGCATACCAAAACTACCTTAACCTAGCTCATAATTTTAATACCATGGTTATTTCAAACATGTCACTTATAGAGATAGATCCTTCAATAGGGCCACAAATAGATTTTTAGGGATATGAAAATAAAAACATAAGTGCTTTTATCTAAAGCATTTTGGTTAAAGACATGTATAATGTCCCAATTTTGATAGAAAAACTATCACTCAAATGAAAGACCTCACTCAAAACATCATGGATAGCACACAAGTGCATTCCAATTTGAATCAAAGTGGGTCTAATTTATTGTCAATAAACACACAATAGATTCCTCCAACCAATGCCTTAAGTGGCTTGTAATAATAGGGGATAGGTACACCTATTTCCCTAAAATAACAAACAACCTCCACTCCTCATTTAGTTGCTTCCACAAGTTTACAATAGGGGGAAACAAACCAAAAAAAATAGACTAACATATCCCCTCAATAAGTACATAACACTATACCAAATCGATAGGGGGAAACAAATATTCTACCATAATAATCACAGACTAATATACCTCAACAATCACAAACATTACCTAATCCACAACATGTTTCTACTGGTAAAAAAGTATCATTTGGTTAACAATAATAAATTCTGAACCCTCAACAAGTGTCTAACCAATAACAAGTGTTTAAATAAGGTTTCAATATATAAAAGATATTAGGTGTTAGGAAATAGTTGTCTTTCACCTAATGAGTATCCCATACAAAATAAGGATCCAACTTACAGCACCTCTAATAATAGATTACTAGTTGTATAAACATAATATTTTAAAACTTTATCAATTACTAATGCTTTATATCTTACAAGAACCCATTGAGTCTCAATATTTCTAACTGCATACCTTAAGGGGTGCACTGATAAAGGGGTGGGTAGACCATTAGTGATTCAAATTATTGTTATCCCTTGTTACAACTTATTACCAATCCAAACACCTCTTAAAAACATTTCCTAAGCTTTATCTCCTCTTTTTCACACTTCTCCAATATTTTACCACCTTTAGTACCCATTTTTGTAACCTAAAACCTCTTTCAATAGTTTACATGACTAGGTCGATTGGGTCAACCTTGTACTCTTATTGGAAAAACTTATTTAGGGTTTAGGTTAGCTCTTGGTTGACCAAGCCCATGACCTAGTGAGTTTTTATCAATAATGATACTAGGTTGACTTGGTCGACCATGTCATTCAAAACTTTTAGAAGGGTTTAGGGTTAGATTCACCTATATAAACACATCTATTTCACCATTCTTAGAGACATTAAGAGTTATTATTTATTTGTGTTTATTTACAATATGTTCTTCTACCATTCTACTTGAGGAGTCTTAGCTTAGGGTTTTTACTTGGATAATAATCTAGTCATATGGAGAAGTCTTGGATACTTTGGCCTTTCTTAGTGATCCTTAAAAACTACAATAACCTCTTGTGAATAACCTTTAGCCAAGGGAGAGATTGAGTCTCAATAGGTTCATCTTCCAAGTAAGTATCTCTAACTTTGCTCCTCTTTTTAGTAAATAGAAGTAGCATAAGTAATGTATTTTAAATAATATTATTGTTCTTCTCCATTGCATTAGGGTCTTACATATACATAGCTTAATTAGGATTCTCTTATACATGTTTACTTACTTTCGTTTACTAACCCCCATTTTATTCCACAAGATTTGGTGAGCACTAGATTAGATTTCTTTGCTTTACTTGTTATAAGTATAGTGAATATGAAAACATAAGACTTGGTTAGGGTTATTTCATAGTTTTTTTTTATTGGAGGTTTTGGAACCCTCCTTAGTGATCTTATTTTGGTAAGATATCTCCTAATTGATTCTAGAAGATCTGTATTAGTCATGTTCTTAATTATCTAATGTATCCCCAATCGAAAGCGTAAGTAGGATCAATATTATCTAAGTTAGGATTGCTTTTTGGATTTGATGCATTTCTGATTACATATATTCTAGTGAACTTGATGTGAATTTAACCCTTTCATGCTTTCTTTCATGATTTTCATTTCTATCATTTTATTATTTTTTTATATTTGTGATACTAGGTCAATTAGGTCGGTATAGTTCCTAAATTTTGTGCATAGTTTTAACACATAGTAGCATCAAAAAAAATATATTATTATTGTGCAAGTCTTCATTAGATACAAGTTACTAGATCAAACATGTTGACATAGTACTCTTATTCACTTCTAGATAGTAGACTATGTTAGACAAGTTGACTTAGTCTCTTATTCAGCTCCAAAATAACAAACTAAGTTGTTCAAGTTGACTTAGTATCACAGTCAGCTTCTAGATAATAAACTAGATTAACCAAGTTGGTATAGTCATCTTAACAGGCTTCAATAAATAGGGAATTGTAGAACTAGGTCAACCCAGTTGACATAGTTGGTAGAACTTGAAGGCTATATTCAAGGCACTTCAATAAAAATTTCATAATCCTTATCATATTCCAACCCACCAAATTTCCATTATTTCTCTCTTTCAATTCATTTCTTTCTAATAGTTCTATTTTTCAAAGTTTGAAGTCTTCAAAACTACAATCATACAGTAAACTAGGTCGACATGCTTGACCTAGTTTTATATTTTATCTACTATTTAAAAGATTAGGTCAACTTGGTCGAATTAGTTCTTAAGGACTCTTGCTTTTATAGTACACTAGTGACCCTAATGATTCTATTATGTAATGTTTGCATACACTGTCATCTAAACTAACTATATATTATGCTTAATTTGATAATTAAAAAATATTTGCTAATAATTAATTCACACTTTCATTTTTAATTATTTGCATGCTTATAACAACTCACATAGTCTAATTAGGTGGTTTTTTAATATAATTTTTATTTCCACTATCTTTCTCTTTCTTGTACACACTACCAAATCACATAATTTCAAAATATATTTAAACATTTGTCTACCAAAGCCTATCTACTTGGATTTCATCACCAAGGGGGAAGTTGACTTGGTTTTTTGGCCAAGTATAAACACTTGGTTAATGATATATATTAGAAAATCACCCAACACCCTTATCTCTATGGGATTATTAAGTGAGGAGGTAAGCCCCAATACCAAGATAGTACTATTGCCAACATAGGTCCATTTCAGCCTAAATATCTTGAAACCATCCATAGATTACTTTCTAGTTCTTTAATTTTATCCAAATTCCCTTTCACACTTAAAATGACACTCTATAATAATATAAAAACATTCATGATGACTACTTAGTTATCATTTACTTTTTAGTTGACTTTTTATTCTTGCTCATTATATGTTGTATTATTAAAACTTGCATTAGCCAGTGTTAGTGCAAGGTTTGTGTTGTGTGCCCTAATTGTATCATTCTCACTTGATCCAATTGCTTGTTGTGTGTTTTCTTCCATTTCTTGCTTTAAATTACATTGAAAAAAAATTCCATTTTTTTAGTACACTATTATTCTACTCAACATAGTCTCTTACAAATTATTTTTCTTTCTTTTTTGTAGTGTTAAGTCGACCTGGTCGACTATGTATCACTTTGACTAGTTAGATTACTATACTAGGTTGACCTAGTTGACCTTGTATCCTTAGAAAACTATGTTTTTCCTAGTTTATAGTAATAGGTCAACCCAGTCGACTCTGTACTCTTACTATTATCATGTCTATTTGATTCATTTCTCTATTTTTCTTTTCTTAGCATTCTGTTCATTTCCTCAAATCATCATGAAGTCCCCTATTAGAATATTTTTGGACAACCTAAATCCATTTAGACACTATGTGGGATATTCATTTCTCCCTCTCTTTTCCTCCTAAGATAACCCTCACTCTTGGATCACCTCTTCCCCTCCTTCATCTGTAGATTGTAAATGGTTCAAATCACAACTCAAGATGAAATATGTGTATCTGATCTTTTTTGTACCTATCAAAACAATTCTCATCTTCAAGCCTTTAAGCATAATGTGGGAGAAATTTACACAATTCTATCTAATAATCCCACTAATAATCCACCTTCCAATAACCCTCCCCCTAATACCAATTTAGGGAGTTCTCCTAAAAACACCAACCCACCAATTGTTATGACTCAACTTCTTGCACAATTCATACAACAAATGAACATAATGCAAACTTATAACACCTCTCAAATTATTCAATTACAATGTCATTTGATCAATATGGATAATCAACCTATAGCTCTCAATCCTCAAGCCAATCCAAATTTTATTCCTCCACCTCTTAGAGATGCATTAGAAAATGTTATTTCTCAACCTATTATGAATAAAAAATTACTTAAAAATATCCAAAATGAGTCTTTATCTCGTTTCATCATGTCCATTGATATTGGCAATATATCTCCAACTATCAAGTATGATGAGACTAAAGACCCTGCATCTTTTCTCAAAGCCTTTGGTAATGTTTATAAAGAGTGGATCTAAATTAATACTTTCATCACAACTATACTTCTTGTAGACATGTAAATTTCACCACCAATGCCTTCATATTTGACTTTAGACCAATTCTTATCAATCCTTGAATATCTAGCTCAAGAATTTATATTAGTCTCAAATTCGGCTTCATAACCTTGCATTAAATTAATTTGGCCTATTAAATCAATTAAAAAAGGTAAATACACACATTAAATTAATTAAAATCAAAAAAATGATCAAATACCTAAAAATAATTAATTAACTTGCACACTCTAATAAAAATCAATTAGCAAGTTAAATCAATTTCAAATCTTAATTGAGTTCACCCATGAGCTAATAAATCAATTACTAAAAAAGAAATTCAAGAGCATCTTACCTTTGTGAGTTATCACTTTTGGATAATATCTAAAAGAATATCCTAGAAATATGTCAAATGACAGGACCGAAGTTTCCCAAAGCTCTGACACAACTTGTCAGATTTAAGAGCACACATGATTACCATTGTATAAGCAATTAAACATGTAGAATTACACAGAATTACAAGTAACTATCAATGAGAAAACACACAAAATGTGAGAGGCAATACACAATTGTATTCAACTCATTATAGAAGGAAATTACAACAAAGAGATCATACTCTTTCTTCCACTTCATGGGCTTACAGTAATCTTCCCTCAAGAGTAATCTTCTCTCAATAGGTCACAACACACAGCTAACACAAGCTGTTATTCACCTCATTGTACCCTTGTACAATCGAGTATGAACCGGTACTCCAAGTAGATCTCAACATGATCCTGCTCCTTGATGTATTGTTGTCACCTTGGATCTTGTTCCCCCGTTGATCTCCTTTTGACCCTCATATACACACATCCCTGCAGACCAACCTGATCTTACTTATCAATGTAGATCTCCTCCATGATCTAGCAACACCCTGTAGACCAACCCTGATTTTACATACATGAAGAATCCTACTTGATTCTACCATGGGAAGAACTCTCCAAGTTCTACAAGTTCTCCACTTAACAGTACAGCCCATGAGTCTATTATATAGATCTCATGCATACAATGATTAGACTTGCAGCTCAAGACTCAAACTAGTCTTCATCATGCAAACAACATGTTCACTTAACTGATTGTTCATCAACAGCAGTTTTGGAACTGCCACAAGCGACTGACATCGGTCCCTATCTGACTGGAGGTGACCGACACAGGCCGATCCCTGCCGATGTCAGTTTCTTATACACTGATCCCTGACTGACGTTGGTTGTGGCATGTCGATGTTGGCAACTGTCATGTTCAAAAACCTCCCAGTTTGCATTAAGGTGAAGCTTTTAGCTCCACACCCTAACAATCTCCCACTTGGAGATAAATAGCTGCACCTGTACCTATACCAGTACTTTGTCTAATCTACATCCTAGCTTGTATTCCTCTTCAAGATGAATCCTGAAGACTACCCACCACACTCCTTGTGGTGTTAATCCTGCACCTGAATTTCTTCATTCTCAGCTTACCTTCTTTTACCATTGCTATACTCCCACTCAAGTAGAAACCCCTGTGAGTAACCTGTAATCAAAAAACCACTAACTAGATTTGGGCCATCTGTTTGTCAAACTCACTCTGAGAACGTCCAGCCTCGCTCTGATACCATTTGACAGGACTGAAGTTCCCCAAAGCTCTAACACAACTTGTTAGATTTAAGAGCACACATGATTACCATTGTATAAGTAATTAAACATGCAAAATTACAGAGAAGTATAAGTAACTATTAATGAGAAAACACACAGAATGTGAGAGGCAATACACAATTATATTCAACTCATTATAGAAGGAAATTACAATAAAGAGATCACACTCTTTCTTCCACTTCGTGAGCTTACAGTAATCTTCCCTCAAGATTAATCTTCTCTCAATAGGTCACAACACACAGCTAACACAAGCTGTTATTCACCTCATTGTACCCCTGTATAATCGAGTACAAACCGGTACTCCAAGTAGATCTCACTATGATCCTACTCCTTGATGTATTGTTGTCACCTTGGATCTTTCTCCCCCACTGATCTCCTTTTGACCCTCGCATACACACATCCCTGCAGACCAACCTGATCTTACTTATCACATGTAGATCTCCTCCATGATTTAGCAACACCCTGTAGACCAACCTTGATCTTACATACATGAAGAATCCTACTTGATTCTACCATGGGAAGAACTTTCCAATTTCTACAAGTTCTCCACTTAACAATACAGCCCATGAGTCTATTATATAGATCTCATGTATACAATGATTAGACTTGCGGCTCAAGACTCAAACTAGTCTTCATCATGCAAACAACCCATTCACTTAATTGACTGTTCATCAATAGCAGTTCTAGAACCGCCATAGGCAACTGACATCAGTCCCTATCTGACTGGAGGTGACCGACACCGGCCGATCCCTACCAATGTCAGTTTCTTGTACATTGATCCCTGATCGACGTCAGTTGTGGCCTGTCGATGTCGGTGACGGTCATGATCAGAAACCTCCCAGTTTTCATTAAGGTGAAGCTTTTAGCTCCACACCCTAACATCAAACTCAATCAAATTTAATAAAATCAACCATATTTGTGAGTTGTCACTTTTAGAAAATATCTAAAAGAATATCTTACGAATATGCCAAACTCAA
Source organism: Torreya grandis (assembly GCA_037957365.1). Lineage (NCBI taxonomy): Eukaryota > Viridiplantae > Streptophyta > Pinopsida > Cupressales > Taxaceae > Torreya > Torreya grandis. The sequence continues at coordinate 6,097,851 of JARHVA010000022.1, forward strand.
CCAAACTTAATAAACTCAACCATGGTCAGAATTAACCCATTATAAGGGATTTAAAAGCCTATAAAGCAAGCCTAGATATCTTTATTTGAGAGCTCAATCAAAAGTAGAGTTATAATGTAGGAATAGATTTATGAAGATGAAAGCCTAGTGTTATAATGTTTGAGCTAAGCCATATCAATCAAGTCAAGCATTCAACAATGGTACATAGAGGAGATGGTGTTAGCCATATGTCATTAATGAATAATTCTTATACATAAACTGAGCAAGCCAATGAAAAAATCATTTGGATATTTCAAATAAGGTAAAAAATTTTATTCTTTGCATTTTAGTTGAGGTTTCAATTATTATTTGTTCATTAAGCTCCCTCTAAAATCTAGGCTTAGAGATGTTAGTATGTTAGTGTATTGATTTCATGGTTTTATGGACTAACACTTGATCTAACCTCTTCTCTTTGTTAAATTATTTGATCATAAATGTCATACCTGATGGGACTATCTTCATGAGTGCACAACCCATAAAATTCTTTGTATTCATAGTTTTAATTCTTTTTTTGTTGTTTTTGCTTTCCTAGAGTAAAAATGGCCCATAAATAATTAATAACTTTTTATTTACTTATATTATTTTCTAAATTTTTTTAGGAGTATATATAAATATGTTATTGATATTATCTAAAAATTTCAAAAAATATATCTTTATATTTTAGAAGTTATGGCTCTTTTAGTGACTATACTTTCTATTTTTTTAATTGTTTGGTAAAAATAATTAGTACAAAGCTAATAATTTTTTATTTATCTACTGGTTTGACCTAAATTTTTTTAGATAGGTATTCCCTAGACCTATAAATAACCTCCAAAAATTTAGTGACAAATGGATGTATATTTTAAAAGTTATGGCTAAATTATTGACTTCATGTTTTTATAATTTTTGTGTTCGATTTTCTTGTTCTTAACCTTCTAACTTCTTATTTGCATGTTTCATAGGTTTTTTTTTTTTTTTTTTTTTGACATTTACTGAGTTTTTTATTGATATTTTTTCTAACCTTTGCCTAACATAAAATTTTTGAGTTTTTTCCTTTGCGTCGATAGATTTTACCCTTCAAAGTTGTTTGTCTCATTTGATAAATAAGCTTTAAGGCTAAACAAAGTTTTGACCTTTTCTTTGCAGAACATATTTGAAGAAAACCATTTCAATCTAAATTAGTTTTTTCACACTTCATTTGGATGTCTCAAATGAACTAGGAATCCTTCATTTTGGTGTTTAAAGAAACTTTTTAGGGTGTTTTATTGGTTAAGTTTGTTTGGTTTCTTTCAAAGTTCACAACTTAAAGCCAAGGGGATAAAAGAATACCACCACATATTTTGTTTATTTCTATAAAATTGAATACACTTAAAAAAATTTGCAAGTTGTTTTCATTATTTGTTTAGTCTAATCTTTTTTGAGTAAATAGATAGTTTTGCGTGTATGCTCTCCCATCCATCCCCTTTAGGAAAATTTTGGGATCAAAAGTACCATCTCATCACACTTTGACCTAATCCAAGGCATGGAAAGAATGTCATTTAAATCCCTACCCAAAAACTCACAATAGTATTAGGTGATCTTGAGGTGACCATAAAATCTTTCTATTGTATCATTTATGTCATGCATCTTGGCTTGTGAAGGGGACTTCATTACCTCTCACGAGTTCATTAGGGAAACTTTGACCTGGGGTTTCATCTCCCAATATCGACTTCATCACCCCCACTAGGATTAGAGGTTTGAGTAGTTAAACCACCTTTTAGTCTTAGGGTTAAGCACTGAGATGTATCTACACATTGGACATTGCACTAAACTAAGCAAATTATGGATGTAGTAGTTGCAAAAAAATCAAGACCTTTTTGTAACAAGCCAAGTGCCACAGACACCCAATTATAGTGTGCTTCTTTTACATTCTTTAGCATTAAAGTCATTGTGTAATTGATCCATCTAGAATGTTCACAAAATAATTAGTTTAGTCAACCCCACATTGCCACACCCTTGATAGGATTTAGGATGATTATACTTAGTTATATTTTGGTCATTTATCTTTTTATTGCTTGGTGTTTTGAGACTAAAACTTATGTGTTTGTTTATAACCATGTCAAAAATAATTTTTTTTATACACCACTCCCTTGTCAAAGAAGTGTTATACAAGCCATTTTATACCACACTTGTGCCTTGTAATTTTTGTTAAACATTTTTATGTGTGTGTTACTTATTTTAGATGGGTACTATTATGCTACCCACATCATAATCAAGTTTGAGCCTTGGAATCTTTGAAACATAACATTGATCATATCATTAGAGCATACTTATGCCATTAGGCTACTCATTTTATTTCAAGACTTGTTTGATCTTGTATAAAAAATATTATTTCAAACCAACCAAACCATGTCACATCATCCATTTGGACCTTATTAATGCACCATCATGTTGTTCAATCTTGTCTAGCTTGTTTAATCCAATCATAGTTTTCAACCATTGAGCTTTCAATTAACCTTTCCAAGTTCAAATTCAAACATTAATTAATTTCTATTTAGGCCTCACTTTGTATAGTTTTATACATAGATCTTTCTCTTTTGGGTTACATAACTTAGGTTAATCGATTGCCCAAATTTGAAAACTATCGCTTGTTTGTTTATTTAGACTATCATCATCATTATTTGTGCCTTTATTTGAGAAAACATAATCTTTTTTCTAGATGCCTTATGGCTTATACCAATTGATCATGTTTATGTTTAATTCTGTGTGTCAGGTTTATTTAAAAATTATTCTAACTATTGACGTCAAAGATTGTACCCTTGGCAGGAGGCTGAGCTCTTACCTTCTCCTCACAACTATGGAAACTCCCCTCTCACCTATGGGACTAGCGAAGCTGGAGGGGAGAGTCTCTAGATAAGGGCTAGCTCCCTTTGATGCATCATGTTCATTCCAGCAAATGCAAATACATGTATATATACAGATATATAATGGGGGGGATCAAAAGGGAGAAAGCTACAAGAAAACAAACTACTCTAAGGAGGTGATACACCAAAATGAAATGACCTTCTCACATCCACTCTTAAAACCAAACAAATGCATACATACGCTTCACACTTGGTAGAAGGGCTAGACTGCACAAGCTTGATAGGGAGGTTTTAATGAAATCACAGAGAATAGAGGTTCACCAAAGGTGCTATGAGAGGCACACTAAAAGGTAATTTCTCTATTTCTACACCCCAAATAGAACTCTCCTCCTATCAACTATAGAGATGGCACCTTGTAGACAACAGATATGCTAGTGTTGAACCTGTGCAAGCATCAAGAAATAATGATTGAACACAAACAAACACTCAAGACATACTCAGAAATGTCTATCCAAGATAGAGGTAAAAATGTGTTTATTGATTCAAGTGAAATTTTGCCAGGGCTGCGCCTTACAAATGTGGAAGATATCTTTTCAAATGACAAGTCTTCAATATATAAGGGAAGAAAGGAGGCCCATTTGGTGCTCCTTTTTTACAAGTGGCCTATTGCATCCTCTCATTGGGAAGAGCAAGTCACTCAAAACATTAATGAACCACACCCTTTATCTGCTTGTAATCTACTTTTTTAAGGTCAATACACGGTTTGTCTACTCATTAATGTGAAATGGAGAAACCAGTTGCACTGCTAGCTGTTTGTGTCCCCAAATGGTCAATTTGTAGGAACTATTTCACCTACTAGAGTCACTTCTCAAATCGGTGCTTCTTCTTGCCACTTAAGCTAACTGCCTATTCGTTCCATGCTTATCACTTTATCTTTTCTCAATTTTATCTCTTCTGGCTCTTTTAGCCCTCGAGGATGAACTTCCAGTGGGTCGCTGCATTTTGGGCTCTCATGGTTAGCGCTCTCTCACTTGAAAGAAAATGGATATTTCATTGTGCTAATTTTGATGTTCACACAGCCATCATTGGTTTGAAAACCAATGGCTAATTTACTTTATTAATTTTGGTGGCCTCCAGGATGTCCTCGTCCTTGTCAAAACATCATCGGGTCCTTCGCTGGCCTTCTGTGGCTTTGTTTTCCTCGGCCCTTTCCATGGGCATTATTTTGCCTTTGTTTTTTTTAAACACCTTCTCAAAGGGAAGGTGACCCTCCAGCCCTTGAAAGTGTCCTTTATATTAGATCGAGAGTCCCCTGTAAGGACACCTGCCCTTTGGGGTTCTTCGGTGGGTCATTTGTTCCATTGGATACTTCCCAGGTTCCCACGGGCTTTGTGTATTTTCCACAGACTTTTGTTCGCAGACATTTTCCCATGAACAAAAAGTTTGCAAAATTATCCCAACCTTCACTTTGAAGCACGCCTAAATTCCTTCAAACTTTTTGTCTAAAGGAATTCCTTCAGACAAAAAGTCTGAAGGAATTCAGGACTTAAACCAATTTGAATTTAAACAAATTTGGGACTTACTCGGTCTTTTCCATTAAAGCACCTACCCTCCACAACAGCATTTTGAACTTGAAGACTCCCCTTTGGCCAAGGGCATACCCTTTGAACTAGGTCATTAAACTAAAAATGGTTCAACGGTTCAAGTGGTTCAAACATTGCATGTCGATGAACTAGTGAACCAAGGCCGATGAACTTCTCACTTTGAACCAAGCCCGTTGAACCAAAAATGGTTCAACGGTTCAATGGTTCAATGCTTGTTAAATTAAGATGTTGAACTTGAAGATGGACTTTTGAACCAAATGTCGCTGAACCACTTGAACCAGGCCATGAACCAAACTCATTGAACTTGTGCAACCTAAAAATGACTATCATTGAATAACAAGGGAAGAAGGGAACCAAAAAGTTTGCCTGTGGGTAAAATTGGTCAAAAAATTGGTGACTCATAGGGGAAGCATGCCTGCTATGCTTAGAGACTAGTTACCTTGTAGTCCATTGGGCACAGAGTCAGATGGCAACTTGGGAAAACCAGCAATAACTCTGATAAATCTAGAACCAGTCACGCAGATCTACCTCCAAGGAAATGAAAACACACAAGACTAAGAAAACTACTACCTATGTAACAGCACTTAGGGAAAATAGGGAAAGAAAACAAGGGAAAATATATACAAATGAAAGGAGACTCAGTGCCAATGCTTTAGATGTATCCCATTAACTGGGATATGCAATTCTTCATTGTCCAACCTGGAGAGTTGGAATGCATTATGCTACTTGCACTGAGTGATTATGTATGGACCACTCCATAGGGCATCAAATTTTGCATGCTTTCTAGGCTTAGCTTGGTCTTCATCCCATTTTAGGACAATGTCTCCTTTAGAGAAATCTTTTGATGAAGATTTCTTGTCAAAGTGTCTCTTCACTTGCTATTGGTGACTGGTCATAGAAGCCATAACCCGGTCCCTTGTCTCTTGGAGCTCCATCAGCTCGCACAACCTGACTTCCATGTTATTTCCTTCTTCTAATTGTAGCTAGTGAGTGAGGTCCAATGCTGGCAATTCAAGTGAAATGGGAAACCTAGCTTCCCTTCCATATATGAGTGTATATGGAGAATTTTTGATTGCTCTCTTCAGAGTGATTCAATCGGCCCACAGAGCTGTCTTTAGCTTGGCATGCCAAGTCCTTTGATTTTCTTCCATGGTCCTCTATGATTATGATCAATTTTTTGTTGGTGGACTCAGCCAACCCATTCCCCTATGGGTAATAATTGGATGAAGTGCTAAGGTATATACCATACCTTAGCGCCCATTCACTTATTTTGGTTCCCAAAAAAGCCAAGGTGTTATCTAAGATTATGGTGGTCAGGACCCCGAATCTTGTCACCAGGTCCTCATAAAACTCCAAGATCACACTTTCATTTGCTTCTTTCAGAGCAACAACATCCACCCACCTTGTGAAATAGTCTGTTGCAGTCAGGACCCACTTGTGTCCAGCACTGGAGGGAGGATTGATCATCCCTATGAAATCTAGGCCCCACTACATGAATGGTTGCTCCACCTAAATAGGCTTTAGAGGCATGGCAGCCAACCATTGCTTCCCATCAAAAAGTGCACACTTTTGGTACTTTCTTACGCAAGAATGGGTGTCCTTGAAAAGAGTAGGCTAGAAATAGCCAGCTCTCATTATCCATGCTACAGTAGCTCTAGGAGTGAAATGACCACCTGTTAGCCCATTGTGGAATTTAGATAGTACCTTATCAACCTAGTTTGGGTCAATGCACCTTAGAAAGACACTGAAGAGATCCTTCCTAAATAATACTTCATCAACCAGGACATAAGGGAGAGACTAGAGCCTAAAGTACCTTCTTTCGATCCTATCAAGACCCTGTGAGCACTCACTAGTGAGAAGGAAATGCCTCAAGTCCAACATCCAATCCTTTATGACAGTTGGTTCCTCTACAGTGGCTACATCATGAATTAGCAAGTTGTCTTCCCTTTTTTGCTTGAAGTCTGCAGCAAGTTGTTCACACAGGCCTCTTCCCCTCACTAGCTTGGTGATCTTGATGTCTACGTCATACTCTATCACTTTGGTGATCTACCCTACTCTCTTCTCATTTAGGTCTCGATTGGTCAAGAAATCCTTGATGCCAGGATGTGGGACCATGAGGTGAATCCTACTGTTAGACAACATATCCCTGAATTTCTTTAGGCTCCACACTATTGCCAAGACTTGCTTCTCTACATACATGTATCTGACTTTGAAATCATCTAACCCTTGGCTAAAAAAAGCAAGTGGTTACTCGAGGTCATCACCATTTGCTTGGGTAAGCATGGCAGAGATTTCCTCTTCATTGCTAAAAGTGTAGAGGTTGAAGTCTTTGTTGAAGTTAGGGCTGATCAAAGTAGGAGCCTGGGTTATGGCCTGCTTGATGGCTTCAAAGCTATCCTTTTTTTGTGTTGTCCACTTGAACTCCTCACCCTTCTTTAGCATAGAGGTTAGTGGCTTGCCTATCTCTGTGAAATTCAGAATGAATCTCTGAATGAAATTTATCCTGCCAAAGAAGCTCTGTAGGCCTTTCTTCTACTTTGGTAGGGACATCTCCAAGATAGAACAAACTCTCTCGAGCTCAATGGATAAGCCTTCTTTGGACATGATGTGGCCAAGGATTTTCCCCTCATAAATAGCAAACACGCACTTCTTTGGATTAAGAAAGATGCCAAATTCCCTACACCTTTCAAAAATCTACCTAAGGTGTTCTATGTTGTGGCTCACTTCCTTGGAGAATACCATCACATCATCAAGGTATATCATCACGTTGTTGTTTATCAAGCCTCCAAAATCCATGTCCATGGCTCGCTAAAAGGTAGCACCAGCATTAGATAGCCTGAATGGCATCTTCTTGTAGGCAAACATTCCCCATTTAGTAGTGAAGGCTATTTTGTGCTGGTCACAGCCTTGCACTAAAATTTGATTATACCCCGAATAACCATCCAGGACGGAGAAACGCTCGTTACCAGTTACCTTTTGAAGGATCTGCTCCATGCTTGGGAGGGGATAATGGTCTTTAAAAGAGACTTTATTAAGGTCTATAAAGTTGACACATAGCCTGATCTCCCCATTCTTCTTTCTAACAGGAACAAGGTTGGCTAGCCAGGAGGAATGTTGGATTGGAAATATAATTCTAGACTCAATCAATTTGGCCAGTTCCCTCTACATGAGGGGCTCAATCATCGGGTTGATGGGTCTTTGCTTCTACATGACTGGCCTAGTGCCTTCCTCTAATTTGATGGTGTGTTGGGTGAGTCTTGGGTCAAAGCCCTTCAAATCACTATAATCCCAAGCAAAGACATTAGAGAACTCCTGACACAGCAAAATTAAAGCTCACCTTTCTTGAATAGTGTAGACTTTTCCAAGCGCAGGTAGCTTGTCCTTGAAGATCTCAACCTTTTCATAATTCTCCTCTTTAGTTGTGATGCATGCCTTGTCATTTATAAATTGGTCATCTCCATTGAAGATGCTCTCAAGCATGACCAAACCTTTAGGGAGCTTATTGTTCTTCAATTGAACAATCTAGTTGCCATATTGCTGTTGCAACTTCACCTAGTTCTGTGTTGTGAACTCAGCTTCCTCCTTCAAGAAGAAAGCTATTTGCTGGTCATTTTTGAAAACCTGCCAATTTGCAATGTTATCAGGGATAGAGGGTCAAACTACCACCTTCAAGTGGTGTGAACCAAAGTCTCAACTTATTTCCCTTGAACCATCAAACTTACCACCAATTACTTCTAGCCTATTTGCTTGTTTGTTCTGCTCTCTAGGAATGGAAGCAATATTGAAAGCGAGGAAATATTCCACCAAGTCTCAAACCCTATGTTTGTAGGATTTCAATAAGGAATTCTTGGTCAGATTCAAGCCTCTCACCTGATTTACAATTAGCTCACTGTCTCCCAAAACTTGCAACTCCTTGATCCCTCTTTTTCTTGCCCATTCCAGACCATGGATAAGGGACTTATATTCTACAACATTGCTTGTGCAAGAGAATTGGAAATGGAAAGCTGAAAAGTACCTATCCTTTAAAGGGGAGACTAACATCGCCCCACCACCAGCTCCCAGTCTACTTCTAGAACTGTCAAAATATAGTTGCCATAGGCCTAGGTCCTCTTAGCCTACCTTCATTATATTTGGTATGAAGGCACCCTCTTCGTGCATGCAGTAGACTCCAAGGTTTGCCTCCTCTATGAACTTATAAGGATCATGTTCAAAGTTATCATTTCCCCACTCATCCAAGAGTAGGTCTGTAACTCCTTCAAGAGTAGAGGATGGAGATTGGTCTGTTTGGGACTCTTTTGGGTTGATAATGGTGTAACTGACGTTTGCTACCTTGGGCAAATATGGTTCTAGATGGTCCTTATAGAGTGGCTCAGATTCAATTTTTACCTTGGTCCCATACTTGGTCATAAAAACTAGATATGACCAATTCACTGCTAGATAGCCACCTATCTTTGATGTGAAGTCCCTGGACAAGCAAATTGCAAAATAAGGAGGAACATCTGTTGCCACTATATCATGGGGAATTGAGAAAGTTGGGCAAGCATGCAATGTCAAGCCTAAACCCTTCAAAATCCAAACTATTTTTGTAGGTATCCCATCTAGCTACAAGACTCCTTTATTCATCTCTTCATATTTCAGTCCCATCTTGTCAGCTATGCACTTGGGCATCACTGAGGTACTAGCCCCACTTTCAATTCTGCAGTTGTGTACCAAGAAATCCCCTATGACCAAGGATACATAGAAAGGGGGAATTTTCTCTTCCTTCTTTACCTGACCTAAAATGGAAGGTTGTCCATTCATCATCAAGACATTATTAGTGTTCACCGAGACAGCTTATCAATCCAGCTCATGCAATTCTTTCTTCAATATATCCTTCTATCCTGGAAGAGATAATGAATCCCATAAAGAGATATTCATATGAAGCTTCTTCATCTGGTCCACTATATTGACTTGGGGACTGCCTCCCTTCAAGCTTTCTTTGGGGTTGATTCTAACCTGAGCTGTAAGCTGAGGGGCTAAAGGTACAAATGGCTGTCTGAAGTTTGGGGCCTTTGAATTGGAGTGTGATGGAGAAGGTGCTACTACCACTTAGGTGGTAGCCTGGGCTTCTCCCATTGCTCTTCTCTTGAATCTTGTGTTGGCTACAACATAATCAGCTTGATTTTCTATAGTGCCCACATAATTCACTAACTAAAATTCCCTTTCTAGATGATTCATGAGGGTAGAATTAGGCTAGGCCTGATTGCTACTCGTGCTAGATTGAATTAGGGCCTCAAAAATTTGGGAATGAGTGGCTTCCTGATTGTCTGCATTCTACAAATAACTCATCATCTCATTTTTGTAAACAACTTGTTCTTGACCATATCCCATGGTCGAACAACTTGGCTGATCCTATACTAGATTGTTCTGAACTGGCACCATGACTTTAGATGATGAAGGGGGGCCTAAGTTGTAGTTTTGAAATGGTTTGGTCTGAGTGAGCTAACCCTATCCTTGATTATAGTTTTAAAAAGGGGGTCTAGGGGCTTGACCATAATGCTGGTATCCCTGGTTCAGTCTATTGCTTTGAGCTTGCTACCTTTTAAGAGCTACGAGTTCATTTGACATGCTCTACAACAAACTTTTAACCTCATGAAGTTCATTGGATGAAACAATAGCTAGTTTCTCAATGCTAGGTAGAGGAGCTAATATGGGATAAATGGTCTGAATTAGAGGTAGCATTTCAGGGAAAAGTGGCATGTGAGGTTTAGAGGCTATTTTCCTAGCCTGTACTAAGTAATTCTCAGCAACTATGGCTATGTCATAAGTAGCTGGCAATATATGTCCTCCCATGGATTGGATCATCATAGCAATATCACTATTTAATGCTCTTAAATAATATAGGAAAGCATAACTGGGAGTTGGTCTTACCAGGATGGGAATTCTATCCTAAGTCTTTTGAAATTGCATGTTGAAATCTTGCATATACTCATGTGGAGCTCTCTTTATGGTCGTTAGCTGCTCAGCAAGTGAGAGGTCATCGCCCTTTTCCCCAAAATGATCTATCAACTGAGTGCCCAATTCATTCCAAGAATGTATTGAATTTATAGGCAAAGTTCCATACCAGTCAAGAGCCTTGCCTTTGAGAGACAGTGCTAGCAATATGATGGCAATATTTTCCTCTATTACATTATGAATATTGTAGAGGTTAGCAATATTCCTAATATGCTCAATGACTGTAATGGGCCCCTCTCCATTGAAAGAAGGCACATTTTTTAGGGCTATTCCCAAAATTGGATCATAGTGTGGGAGATTCAAGGGGCTCTAACCACAAAAAGCTACAAAAGGCAATGCCATAGTTGGAACTGAGGCTCTGCTGTGTATGCATCCCTTATAATAGGTCTAAGAGGGTGGCTTGTTAGATAAGGATGGGTCCTCTCAAATCATAGTCTTTTTGCATATTTCAAAGGCAACTCAACGAAATCGAAAGGAACCCCTTTAGAAGCAGACCTTGTGGTGACTTTAGGCATAGAAAGTTAAGAAACTGGTCTTAATTGGAAAATTGAAGCTCTTACCAGTGGAGTCACTAGATTCTAGAAATCTTTGATTTTCTATAACAAGACCAGCATCAATCCTGAAACCTTATTGAGTTGTCAAACTGAGTCCCACTGAGTGTGTCAAAACTGTTGACGTCAAATATTGCACCCTTGGTAGGAGGCTGAGCTCTTGCCTTCTCCTCATAACTATGGAAACTCCCCTCTCACCTATGGGACTGGTGAAGCTGGAGGGGAGAGTCTCTAGATAAGGGCTAGCTCCCTTTGATGCATCATGTTCATTTTATCAAGTGTAAATACATGTATATATATAGATATATAATGGGGGGATGAAAAGGGAGAAAGCTACAAGAAAACAAACTACTCTAAGGAGGTGATACACCAAAATGAAATGACCTTCTCACATCCACTCTTAAAACTAGATGAATGCATACATATGCTTCACACTTGGTAGAAGGGCCAGACTGTACAAGCTTGATAGGGAGGTTTTAATGAAAACACAGAGAATAGAGGTTCACCAAAGGTGCTATGAGAGGCACACTGAAAGGTAATTTCTCTATTTTTGCACCCCAAATAGAACTCTCCTCCTGTCAACTATAGAGATGGTGCCTTGTAGACAATAGATATGCTGGTCTTGAACCTGTGCAAGCATCAAGAAACAATGACTGAACACAAACAAACACTCAAGACATACTCAGAAATGTCTATCCAAGATAGAGGTAAAAATGTGTTTATTGATTCGAGCAAAATTTTGCCAGGGCTGTGCCTTACAAATGTGGAATATATATTTTAAAATGACAAGTCTTCAATATATAAGGGAAGAAAGGAGGCCCATTTGGTGCTCCTTTTTACAAGTGGCCTATTGCATCCTCTGATTGGGAAGAGCAAGTCACTCAAAACATTAATGAACTATGCCCTTTGTCTATTTGTAGTCTACTTTTTTAAGGTCAATACACAGTTTGTCTACTCATTAATGTGAAATGGAGAAACTAGTTGCACTGCTAGCTATTTACATCCCCAAATGGTCAATTCATAGGAACTATTTCACCTGCTGGAGTCACTTCTCAAATCAGTGCTTCCTCTTGCCACTTGGGCTAACTACCTATTCGTTCCATGCTTATCGCTTTGTCTTTTCTCAATTTTGTCTCTTTTGGCTCCTTCAGCCCTTAGGGGTGAACTTCCAGCAGTTCATTACATTCTGGGCTCTCATGGTTAGCGCTCTCTCACTTGAAAGCAAATGGCTATTTCATTGCTCTAATTTTGATGTTCACATAGCCATCATTGGTTTGAAAACCAATGGCTAATTTTCTTTGTTAATTTTGATGGCCTCTGGGATGTCCTCATCCCTGTCAAAATGTCATCGGGTCCTTCGCTGGCCTTCTGTGGCTTTACTTTCCTCAGCCCTTTTTGCGGGCATTCTTTTACCTTTGTTTTTTTAAAACACCTTCTCAAAGGGAAGGTGACCCTTCGACCCTTGAAAGTGTCCTTTGTATTCGACCGAGAGTCCCCCACAAGGGCACCTGCCCTTTAGGGTCCTTTGGCGGGTCGTTTGTTCCATTGAATACTTCCCAGGTTCCCACGTGCTTTGTGTATTTTCTGCAGACTTTTCTCCGTGGACATTTTCTTGCGAACAAAAAGTCTGTAAAATTTTGTCCCAGCCTTTGCTTTGAAGCAAGCCCAAATTCCTTCAGACTTTTTGTCTGAAGGAATTCCTTTGGACAAAAAGTCTGAAGGAATTCAGGACTTAAACCAATTCGAATTTAAATAAATTTGGGACTTACCTGGTCTTTTCCATTGAAGTGTATGCCCTCTGCAAGGGCATTTTGAACTTGAAGACTCCCCTTCAGCCAAGGGCATACCCTTTGAACCAAGCCATTGAACTAAAAATGGTTCAACGGTTCAAGTAGTTCAAACATTGTGCGCCGATGAACTAGTGAACCAAGGCCGATGAACTTCTCACTTTGAACCAAGCCCAATGAACCAAGCCCATTGAACCAAAAATGGTTCAACGGTTCAATGGTTCAACACTTGTTGAATCGAGATGTTGAACTTGAAGATGGAATTTTGAACCAAATGTCATTGAACCACTTCAGGCCATGAACCAAACTCATTGAACTATGCAACTTGAAAATGACTGTCATTGAATAGCAAGGGAAGAAGGGGACCAAAAAGTTTTCCTATGGGAAAAATTGGTCAACACCAACCTTGTTAGATTAAATTAAATCACATCAGCCTTTATTTCAATGTCTAGTTTTTTACATCATTTAGCCAAAAGTCCTAGTAGATCATATTTTTTTGAGCCTAGCTTTTGACACCATGTTTAAACAAAATCCCTAGTAACTCAACTTTTCCTTTCCTAGTTTAGACCTTTTTTGGAACACTTTAGCCTAGACTTTGACCTATCAATTTTATTTAGATACTTAACCTTTTATGTGTATGACATTTAATGTTAGACATTTGACTTTAGACTATTTTATGCTAAGTTCTAGCATAAAGTATTTTGGAGATACAACTCTATGATCAAATCATTGTTTGGAGATACAACTCCACCCCTTTTAACCAAGTTAGACCAAGTTTGAACTATTTATCCTTTCAACATAGTTTGTAGAACTTTAAACCTTTTTGTTTTCAAAGCTTTATTCATTGATGTAGATAAGTCTAGCTACAATTATAGTCGAGTCACGTATAATCCAAATTATGAGAGAATGGCCACAAAATGGTTTTGATTTTTATGGATTTATTCAAGACCCCTTTAATGATAACATGGTCTGTGAGATGGAATTTTATCCACCTTGCAAAAATCAAATTAGGGACCAAAGTCAAGACCTCAACTAGGATGATATGGTTGGTGAGGAGGAATTAGGTATAGACCTCTACACTAAAAATATTGTTTGGGAGATGGATCCATACCCTCCTTAAAATAATTAATATAGGGAACAAATTCAAGGATTGGCTTACAATCCAACTCAAGACCCTGATTGGGATGATATGGTTTATGAGGACTTGGATGCTTTGGCTTATGTGAGCAATCAAGCTCCATGATGCCCTACCATTTATATTCTAAGACTTTATCCTTTGGCTTGTGTGATCAATAAAGCTCCATAGTGCCCACCTGTTATCCAACCGTTGCCCAGTCCTCATCTAGTGACTATCATTACCCACTTTAGAAAACCTTAGCCAATCCAACCCAAATATCAACCAATCTAAATATGATCCCAACCAATCATTCAACATAAACCTTATCTAATCATTTAGCCTAAACCTCATCTAATCATTTAGCCTCAGCCCATCATTCAACCTAAATCCTAACCAATCCAACCAAAACCTCAACCAGTACAATCAATCCCTCAACCAAGCCAATCATTTGAGGACCAAGTTCTGATCAAAACTGGTATTTTCCAACTCATTAGAAACCAAGGTCAAGAGAACCAACCGATCCAAGATATTTTTGTTGAACCAACCATTTGTGACAAGTCAACCTATGATGAATCACCTTTCAATCCTATACCTATTGTCAAGGAGTCTAATTATAATGAGCCAGTCTTTACTGAGTCACTTCTTAATGATTATAACTACATTTGGGTAAATCATTACCTTGACTATATGCCTATTTTTCAAGAGCCTACTATTGACAAGCTATTTTTTGAGTTGTCTTTTGATATTTTTTCCATCTTAAAGGAGTCTCACTATGATAAACCATTCTTTTTGGATCCCATTATGCCATCATAGGTCATTACTTATCCAATACCAAACATTCAACAAGACATCATTATAATAGAGTACCGATCAGATGAAAAATCAAAATTCAATTCAAGTTCTACTCTTAAACCAACATTAGATTTAGCATCAAAAGTAGAATCAACATCAATATTGACCTTAGATTTAGACTCCCTTGAGTCTGAATCAGATTCAGATACATATGTTCATGACTATTACAACATTGGTTATGCATGCCTAGCAGATCAGTATGAATACATTTGTGATCCTTTCATGTTTTTTGATTATGATTACTTCAACGTTGACACAAGTTCTCCTAGTATCTTCTATGAAGATTGTTCATCCTCTTCTCATTCTATTACTATTCCACATACCATTACCACCAATTATCATAGCCATGTCATTGACATTCCATCTCCCACAAGTGTTAATTAATACCAACATAATCATACCTTGTTAAACTGCATCCATGGTGACATATCAGATGAAGAAAAGCAAGGAGGCCAAGATCACAATCATGTAGTAAAATACTCTCTTAATGAAACCTTTCCAAAAGTGATAGGGAGAAATCAGAGTTAGAACTTAGCATCTTCTAGTGAAACCTTTTCAGAGGTTCTAGGGGACAATCAAATACAAAAAATTATGTTACTTAGTGAAACCTTTTGAAGGTGCTATGGGATAATCAAAACAACTTTATTGGTAGAAACCTCTTTAAGGCACCAATAGCTAAGCAAAAAATTCTTCACTATTTAATGATGACATTATCGAAGAAAAAATAAAAATAGTTTCCAATATTTAGTTTAATCAGATGGAAGCTACTCTCAGGCCTAAACAATAGAATAAGTTGGTGGTCTTTACAAGAGAATATTTAGATGTCTTAGGCCCTACCACATCTAAAGTTATGTTGAATCTAGAATCAAAAACATTGTGTGTGCCTGAATATCCTGATCTTCATTTGTTTTCCATCCATTATACATTCCATTATCCTCCACCATTCCATTTCACAAACAAACTTATCAACCAACATTTATCCATATTTACCATTCATGGTCACACTTTCATTTATAGAGGCTACGAGGATATCTTGTCTCAACACTTGAAGGAATCAGAATCAATGACCAATGAAGATCACAACAACATCATTTACATCCAAATATATGAAAATTTCTTAATAGAGTAGCTATTTAGATGAAGTGTAGACTAGAAATTTACATGATTGACTATTTTAGTTGTATCATTTGTTGATCAAGATGTGCATCTCCACTTTAGCAAGAAAAACATAATTATTTATCATACATAAGCCAACACCAAACATGTACCATATCATATCAAGTTATCAATCCTTTTGTCATTGTCATATATCCCATGTATTCACCCCATCACATGGGGATAACCCTCTTACCATTTGTATCTAATATATCAAAAACCATTATTATCCTAAAGTAAGACTATGCCATCCTCTAATTTTGACATCCCAACCAAACTGTCCAACCATTCCATTCCTACTCGATCAAACATGTTTTGAATCCTATCAACCTAGCCTATTTGACCTTGGTTCATCCATTGGTTTCACAGTTTTAGCATACAGAATTAGACCAATTTTAGTAATTTTTTCAAGCATTTTAGATAAAGGTAATATTTTGGAGCAATGTGATAAAAGTATTGGCAGTTGCATCCTTCATTTCTTATTCCCTTTATATCAAGTTTGTTTATGTGAACCTGATTATATCACCTGTTGGGGTAAATTCATGTTCACTAGTCTTGATACTAATTATATCACTTGCTGGGGTAAATTGGTATCATTGATAATATCAATTATATCCTAGTTATAACTACCTATGGGAAAACTAGGGGCAACATTTATTTATTATGCCTTGACATCACCTAACCACTCTTATGTCGTATTATGCCATCATACCAACTATACCTATTTTGTTTGAATTGGTTACTACACTAGTAATAGTACTCTATTATGAGATGAACTACTATGAGCTAAAACCATTTTGGGACTATGTGGGTCACATTTAATTCATGTTGAGGTCAGCTTAGTCCCCCTTCAGCCACGCTCTCACTATTTTGTGAGCATCATTTCAATTTATTATGCTCTCACGATTTTATGAGCATCATTTCAAGTTATAATGCTCTTATCATTTTGCAAGCAACTTCAATCACATTCTCACCTTTTTATGATCATAATTTCAAGTTATAATGCTCTCACCATTTTGTGAGCTTGGACCATTTTAGTGTCTTGTCATTCTCTATTGAGTTGAGATGCTTTGAAAATTCTAAAAACATTTGAAAATCTTTTAGAAAAACCAAAAATATTGACCACTTATTTGCCTTAAGGATTTTGAGAACCCTCACTAAGTCACAAATAAACACTCTTCCTTAGTTTCCCCATCTTTTTTGGCCTTTTATCCTACACTATCCTTATTTTATGAATTCATCCATATTATTCTATCACATCCATCATGTCTTCTATCAATCATCATTTTCTTCCCATTTCTTGGGAGAACTACATTTAACCTAAAGTTTTGTTGAATTATCATATCCATGAAACTATGTAGGTAGCATCCATTTTCCTAGCACACATGGAGACAGCTCAGCCACCTCCTTCTTTTTCTTCTATTCCCCCATCTTGTTTGTTAGTTTAATTGTCACCTAGTTTCTTAGGGGTAATGTTTGTTATGTTGTTTATACTAACATAGGGATTAACACTTGTTTATTTCTTTATTTGTCTTATTTTTTTATGTACATGTTTGTTTTTTTAGCACCATGGTCATGATTCAATCTATATGTGTTTATTGGGTGATTCCTTGCACATTATTCTTGAATCTATCCACATTTAAATGTCGATATTGTCATCATGGTTTTTATCATCAGTGCAATTATTTTTTATTGAGTATTAGGTATTAGCAGTAAGTTATTATGCATATTTTGGCCAAGCCCCCATGATGTTCTATCATGAAACCTACCATTAAATGCTACAACAAAAATTAGCTTTGACAGGTCTACAAAATCAATGCAACAGCACCATTTCCTTGATACCAACATTAGCAACAATCCTAATCCAATACCCAATCATATCCCAAATAAATTAATTAATAAATGAAAGAATTTCAACCTTTTTTAGTTTGGATGAGCATCTCCCTACTAGTAAGTTGTCTTAATTCATCTTTAACTTCTATATCAGCTTCACAGTCATCAACCCTCAATCATGTTTTCATAATCAGAGTATACTACATCAACACTATACACCATCCCACATGCATTCTCAATGATTATATCACCAATTTTTCTTTCTTATTTGTTTGTCCTAACTATGGCAGCTCCATCTTCTCAATGATTATATTTCTTGTTGGGGAAAATCATTATGGTATCATACCACATTGCCACAATTGGGGTACAATGCTTATAACTGCCTTTGGTCAAACCATTGTACACCATTCCACTTGAATTTCTTAGAGATTTTTCCCAACTTTGAATAAATCATTATGTTGTCACCCCCATCATCTTCATTTTTTTGGTTCCCTCATTTCATTTCTTTCTTTTGAGGGATTGTTTGTCAACCCACTTGCCAACCACTCCCTTGAGGGGGCAAGTACAATTTCAATCATTACCATTGCATTTATAAGCATAAATAACTATTTTATTTTTTTAAAAGATGTTATTATGCTTATATCTTACAATATCTTCTAAAATAGGGGCAAAGTATAGACACCTAAATTTGGCCACCAATGGCTTCATATATGACTTTAGACCAATTCTTTCCAATCATTGAATATCTAGCCCAAGAATTTATATTAGTCTCAAATTTAGCTTCATAACCTTGCATTAAATCAATTTGGCCGATTAAATCAATTAAACAAGGTAAATACACACATTAAATTAACCAAAATTCAAACAAATGACTAAATGCCTAAATAGAATTAATTAACTTGCACACCTTAATCAAAATCAATTAGCAAGTTAAATCAATTTCAAATCTTAATTGAGTTCACCCATGAGCTAATAAATCAATTACTAAAAAATAAATTCAAGAGCATATTACCTTTGTGAATTGTCACTTTTGGAAAATATCTAAAATAATATCCTAGGAATATGCCAAACTCAATCAAAGTTAATAAACTCAAGCATGGTTATGAGTAGTCACTTTTGGAAAATATCTAAAAGAATATCCTAAGAATATGCCAAAATAAATCAAAGTTAATAAACTCAACCATGGTCAGATTTAACCCATTCAAAGAGATTTGAAAGCCTATAAAACCAAGCCTAGAGCTCTTCATTTGAGAGCTCAATCAAAGTAGAGTTATAATGCAGAAATAGATTCATGAAGCTAAAAGCCTAGTGTTGTAATGTTGAAATTAAGCCAAGCCAAGTATTCAACAATGGTGCCTAGAGGATATGATGTTATTCATATGTCATTTATGAAGACTTCTTATACATAAACCAAGCAATCCAATGAAAAAATTATTTGGATCTCTCAAGGAAGGTAAAGATTGTTATTCTTTGCATTTTAGTTGAGTTTTCAATTATTGTTTGTTCATTAAGCTCCCCCTAAGATCTAGGCTTAGAGATGTCAGTATGTTAGTGTGTTTATTTCAAGGTTTTATGGACTGACACTTTATCTAACCTCCTCTCTTTATCAAATTCCTTGATCGCACTTCTAGTTAAAACCTTCCCTGGCAATGTATTAGAATGGTACAACTAGCTTCCCCAAAATTCTATTTGGAAACTTGAGGATTTAATCAATGCTTTCATTAAAAATTTTTAGCATAGTAACTTTCCCAAAAATTACCTTAGCCACTTCATCAATGCTAATCAATCTCCCACCGAATCAACTCATGATTTTATCAAATAATGGAAATCTCTAGATCATAAATTTGATCATAACATGATTCATGATAATTTGTTTTAACTCTTTATGACTACTTTAAATCCTTCTCTTCAATATAAGTTTCAAAAAAAATCTCCCCAAACACTTAATGAAGCGTTTGACCAAGATAAACATCAAGACTTCCTCATGAAGTAATTTGAACCTAATACAAAATTCTTTAAAGGATATTTTCAAACTTCTACTAATGCCATCATTATCAATACTCCTCAAACCAAACTAGGATTTTCCAAAGTTGAAACTCCCCCATATTCTCACATACCACTTGTGATCAAGGAATCCAAGAAGGGTGGTTAGATCATATGTTAGCTTCACAATGAAATTCAATCAAAATGAAAACAAGCACACTAACATGCATAACACTATCTTGCCTAGATCTAAGGGAGAAGCATGATGATGAAACATAAATGAATAAATAACAACTAAAAATGGAAATAAATCACACAATTCCTTGCCAATTTCTTGAATCCTCTAAGAATTTTTTTCATTTGGCTTACTCAGATTGTGCTCAAGAAGTCTTTATCAATGGGGCTTGGCTATCTTCATCTCCTCTTGGCACCATGGTTGGCTTGGATTTGGATTTGATATGGATTAAATGGCTTGGATTGTGATTTTGGCATTATAACACTATGTTCATGCAAACTTTTTCAAAAACCTACATTATAACACTATTATGTTCAAGCTCTCTAAATGAAGAGGTCTAGGCTTGTATTTATAGGTTTAGCAACTAACCTCAACCCAAGGTAAGTTAAGGTATAGTTTGGGCTTGGACTAGGTTCAAACCTTACCTTTTTTAGTTAATTAACCCCAGTAGGGTTAAAAGGTGTTCAAACCTCATGACTAGCAATGAATAGGCATGGATGGGATATTTTGGATTTTGGAAAACTCACAAAAAGTAATTATGATTTCCTTTTATATTCTTTGATTTTTTATTTTCCTTTTTAATAATTAACTTAATTTCTCATGGATAATTAAATTTAGTAATTTTATTTGATTTTGCATGTTAATTAATTCTTTTTAGGCTTTTTGACATTTTGAAGATTTTTGAAGTAAATGATGTGTGCATTTAATCCCATTTAATAATTTTATAATCCAATTTTTAGTTTATGAAGCCAAATTTGAGACATTTAGATATTCTTAGGATAGATGTGTAAATGTTGGTAAGAATTGATCCAAATTCTAGTATGAATCCATTGGTGTCCACTTTTAGGTGTCTACACCACTCACTGTGTAGCAAATGAGACAATTCTTATCACCCTCTAAACCCTTTACTTGTCCTAATAATCCTCCTAAATGGTATGATCCTAATCAATTTTTTTGGTTCCATGCCAACATTGGTCACTCCCATAAAACTTGTAGAGGGATTACTAAATTTTTTGTCTCCTACATGCTTGGTGATTCCTTTAATCACAAAGCCATTATCAACCTTTATCATCAAGAGTACAACACTGCTTCTCAAAAATGACAAGTTTCCAAAGATTCTTATAATAATCAAAAATCTTTTTCCACATCTAATCCTCAATAAAATACCAAGGATGTTAATGTTATTGATGCCAATTATGACTAATATTACAATAATTCTCAATATTTTAGCACAACTAAGGTCAATTATCATCACAAACCAGCTCACAAAGATCCTATCACAAAACCTAAGAAACCATCTTTATAAGAAAAACTTATCAAAGATACTACAACCACTCATTCAGCTTTAGAAGCCCATGAGGAACCATCTCCCTTTTTTGAACCCCCAATAACTTTTATTCCTTCAAAACCTACCTTACGTTCTAAAACTCACAATAATTCTTACTCTAAATCTCATTGGAACTTTCTCAAAGAACTTAACTCCATGCCTTGAAATATTCCACTTATAGAGTTAGTTCTCACTTCCCCTTATCATCATAATTTCCTTATGCAATAATTATAATAAATTGAAGATCCATCTTCTATAATGAATAACCACCCTCTATTGAACCTCAACCTACCAATATACATACCATTGAAATAGTGCATCCTTCTTCTAAACGATCTATTTAATTTCTTGAAGAAGACATGATTAATGATGAGATCTTTTTTTGCATTGATGATCTACCACTCTTCATTAAAATAGCCATTAATACTACCCTTATCTGTAAATTTTTAATTGATGAAGGGTTCGGTATTAATGTGACATTTTTGTGTATTTTCCAATAGCTTGGATATAATAAGGATCATCTCAAATAAACTTGCCTTACCTATCATGGATTCGATAAAACTAATCAAAAGCCACTTGGTTTTATTTGTCTTCCCCTCACAATCGAACCTAAGATCATTCGAACTAAACTTATGGTCCTTGATTTTCCCTTATCCTATAACATACTCCTTGATTGCCCTTGGACTCATAGAATGATGGTCATCACTTCTTTCGATAGCTAATACATCAAATTCTTACATGATGGAAAATTATATAAGCATGAAGTTGATCCCAACCCTTGGAGTATTCAACTTCCTAATACAAAATCTCAATATCACATTCCTACCATTCCTACCATCAATAGTGTTCCCTTACCTAAGTTCATCAACATCAATCTAGACTTACAAGTCACTCTTTTTGATTCAGATGATGATGAACCTAATGACTTGAAACATATTTTTAACTCTACTAATCTACCTCCTTATATCTTAGAGTGGCTTCATCCCTCTTTATTACCTCATGATCACACTATTCCTCTCATTGATGAGATCATTGATTTCCCCCTCCATGCAATGCTCAAGAAACTTCTTTACCATAAGATGCTTTCACATGCAATGATTATAAAGCGGCTAAATTATTTCAAGACCCTCTAATCATGTCTACACAAAAGTTCAGTAACATTGGAATTTCACCTTCTAAAACTCCCCCTAAATCCAAAACATATACCATTTACCTAACATATGATAATAACTACATCATGGCCCAAGCTTAATCTTGAGACTTGGATGTTCAACTTTATCAAAAAAAATTATCTCAAATACATTCTTTCAACTGGGATGTTTATTCCATTTCCATGTATTTTGAATTAGCTCTCGAAGGTCATGTACCTCATGTTAATTATCCACTTCTTAATACTCATTGGGTGGTATAACAAATCATACCTATCAAATCTCCAAAAATTCTTGCATCTTCTCTACCACCTAGAGATACCATCATTACATCTAACTATTCCCCCATCAAAGAAACTAATAATATACCTATCCCATCTAATCAATCTACTCCTACTCCTAAGATTACACTAGATGCTAAGGCCATAGATGTCTATCAGATACATTTTAAATATGATATCCATGGTAATCAAATTTTTGATCTTGAATTATATGTCTATTATTTTTTTCCTCTTCCAACTTTGCCTAGCGATGAATCTATTCTTTAATTACTTCATGACTAAGAACCTCAACTTCCTCAACAACATGACAAACTTGGGAATTTCAAAAATAAAGCCCCTTATTTCAACAACTTTATCTCTAGCATTGAACTTGAAGCTAATCCAATTTATTCTTTACCTAATTAACCATACCACTTCCAAGATGGCAATGTTATGATTATCAAAAAAACTACTCGAATTGAATATGGTACTCCATCATATCCTCAACCAATTATAGTTTCTCATGAACTTTCACCTACCTAACATGATAAATTTAGATTATTTTTCAATTAAAATCATGAGATATTTACTTGGTCCTATGAAGACATGCATAGTATTGACCCTAGCATTATGGTTCATAATATCATCACTTATCTTGATTCCAAACTTGTACATCAAAAGCAATGAAATTTTCCATCTAAAGTTTCCACTTATGTCATTAATAAATTATCAAACTTCTTGATGTTAAGTTTATCAAACTAGTGGACTACTCTAAATGGGTGTCTAACATAGTCCCTGTTCAAAAAAAATTACCATGGTCATCTGCATCTATATTTATTTTCATAATCTTAATCGTGTTTATCCCAAGGACAATTCCCATCTACCTTCAATAGATGCCATTGTCGATTCTACCACTGGTTATGAAATGTTATCTCTTATAGATGGTTTCTCACGCTATAATAAATTCACATTACCCCCAAAGACCAGCATAAGCCAACCTTCATCATGAAATGGGGCACTTATTACTATGTTAAAATTCCCTCTAGACTCAAAAATGTTTGAGCTACTTATCAATGAGCAATGACTCATATCTTTCATGATCTTATCCACAAAATTATATAAACCTATGTGGATGACCTCATCACTGAATCTAAATGTTGTAAAACTCATATTTTTAATCTTACCATCATCTTCAACCATCTTATTAAATATAAAGTTAGAATAAATCCTTAAAAATATGTCTTTAGTGTCACATCCAGTAAACTATTACGATTCATGGTCTCTCTTTATGGCATCAATGTTGACCTTGATAAGATTAATGTTATCATCAACATGCCCATCCCTCGATTCATTTCAAACATTTACACTTATCTCCATAAACTTGGGGTAATTAGATGATTCATCCCCAAAATGGATTACCATATCCACTCCATCAATTATCTTCTTAAGAAAGGTAATGTTTTAGAATGGATGGATCCTTGTCAAAAAGCATTTGATAATATGAAAGAATCATTGTTTTACCCACCTACTCTTTATCCTCCTTCAAATGATCAACCTTTGATATTATACACTTCTTCCACAACCATATTAGTTGGGGAAATGATTCCCTAAAAATATAATACCAAAAGAGAATATGGCATATACTATATCAGTTAAGGCCTTATTGATTATGAGAAACATTACACAAAAGTTGAGCATGATTGTCTCTCCATATATTTTACAGCTAAAAAACTTTGGCATTATATGCTTTATCAGACCACTTATGTTATCATTCATTTTGATCCCCTTCATCACTTATTCTCCAAAGCCTTCCTTCTTGGAGATATAATTGGCAAATGGATGGTCCTCCTTATGGAATTTAATCTCAAAATTATTATTAAAAAAAAATTCAAAGGACAAATCATCATTGATTGACTTGTCATAGCTCCTATGCCCACTACCGACCACCTTCAAGATAGTCTTCTTGATGACAATATTCTCTTTATTAAAGGTCTCAAACAAGATATATCTCTTAAATATTACTTCCATAACTTCACTACTAATCTTGAAGAAAGTAATCTCGATGAATCTGTTATCCTACTTGACACTACTAAACCAAAATTAGTTATCAAAAAACTTTCTAAAATCAACATCGACTTACATAAGGATACTTGGAACCTTCACTTTGATGGTGATAAATGCCTTAAAGGAGTTGGGATAGGTTGTATTCTTACAAGCCCTCTCAGAAAAATCATCCCTTTAGCTTTTCACTTAACATTTGACATCATTAATAATATGGTAGAGTACGAAGCTTTAATCTTAGGCATGAGAGTTTCTCTTGATTTAGATATCTAATGCATGCATGATTTAGGTGACTCCCAGCTCATTTACTACCAAGTCAATGGTGATTACCAATTCAAAATCAAGAATATCATTACTTATCATCAAATTACAACTACTCTTGCCAAATATTTCATTTCCTTTACCATCAAGGCTATCCCTTGAGATCAAAATTATATTGTTAATTCCTTTGCTTATTCAACATTTATTTTTCATCCACACCAAGTTCTTATTGATCCCACTTTTCTTATCCAAATAATAAAATCTCTATCCTCTATTCAACCACATGATTCACTAATCTACCACATTGAGCTTGTCACCATTTAATAAAGTCTGTGGTACAAAGACATCATTTAATTTATGGAAAACCAAACTTATCCTCCCAACTTACATTCTCACAAAAAGACTCATATTCACAAACATTATTTTAAGTATGTATTTATATATAAAATCCTCTACTATTACAACATTGAAGGTACATTGCTCCATTATGTTATGCAAGATGAATTTACTCCTCTTATTAAATAAGCACATGGGGGCATTTGTGATGGCCATTGTATTGGACATGTTACAACCCAAAAATGCTTATGTGTTAGATACTTTTGGCCCACTATTAACAAGGATGCCATCAAATTTGATAAAAAATGTAATCCTTTCCCACTTCATGATGATTGAATTCATTCACCTCCAATTGAACTTCAAAATATGTAATCTCCTTGGCCATTCTCCATGTGGAGATTAGATCTCATAGGCAAATTACATTGATCTCAAGATGGGAATGTATTTATAATCATAGCTAAAAAATATTTTACCAAATGGGTCTAGGATATGCCCCTTATTAATGTCATCATTACCACCATCTCCAAATTCATCCTTAAATTAAATCATTTTGTACTTTGGTATCCCTCATAATATCATTTAAGACAATGGTGGTAATTTCAAAAACAAATATGTCAAATAGCTTTGTGTTAAATTTAAAATCAATCATAAATTTTCTACACCCTATCATCCATAATTTAATGGCCAAGCTGTGGCCACAAACAAAATTCTTAATAAAATTCTCCAAAAGATAATACATGAAACCCACATGGATTGGTACCTTCATCTCTATCCTACTCTTTGGGCCTATTTTACTAGCATTCATACTACCACTGAGGCAATGCCATTTTCTCCAAAATATGGTTATGAATCAATACTTCCATTATAATTTGAGATTCCCTCTCTTTGTATATCTCTTCATGATATCATACCTGATGAATAATTACATGAAGCTCACTTTCATTCTCTCGATCTTCTTGATGGGCATCGTATTTATACTTTATAACATAATCATTAATACAAGGCCCATATTTCCAAACAACATGACAAATGATTCAAAGTTTTCACATTTAATGTTGGTGATCTTGTCCTTAAATTAGACTACATTCATGACAAAGAAGGTAAATATGCCCAAAAATGGTGGGGCCCTTATTTAGTAAAAGATATTCTTGGTCCAAGTACCTATCACCTTCAAACCAATGAAGGCCATGTTTTCAAAGAGCCCACCAACACACAATTCCTCAAGAAATATTTTGCCTAACCCTTCCCTTATTTTCATGATTTCTATATGCTATCTCTCTAATAATTTTTGCATGTTACTTACGTGGGTCTCACCCTCTCCAATAGTCTTCTCTTTTTATAAACTTTATTCCTTCATGAGTTGCATTGTAAAACCATGGATAGGACCTGGTCTTCCTCATGATATACTTTTATCCTCTTTGTTTTCATACTTTTTACATATTTTTTGGTACCCATTGGTTTTATCTTTTGTAAGTTTTAGTGTAATACCATGGATAGGACTTGGCCTTCCTCACAAATACCATCTTTTTCTTATCCCATTTAGTTTTCCAATACTTTTTGGCACCCTCATGGGTTTCTATTTTATGAGTTATAGTGTAAGATCATGGATAGGACCTAGCCTTCCTCATAAAATCACCATCTTGTCATTTCTCTTCTAGAATATGTTTTTTAATGATTATGAGTTATTTATCTTTGTTCTCAGCGTTAGATTTTACTTCTTTTGATAGATGAAATTTGCACAATAATCTATGTTAGCATGTTTTCCTCTATTTCCCTCATTATTATGACAAAGAATCACACTTTACTATAATTAAACCCTTTCTTCACCCTCTATCACACTCTTTTTGTGATTTGAAGTAATTTAAATTATTTCATGTTCCATTCCTCTTGATTTCCTTTCCTTTCACTCCACATTAGATAATACAAGGTCAAAGTCAAGATAGCACTTTTATTTCACCTAATTTTACAACACTCTTACACACCATGCTATTTGAGTTTCTCTCTATTAGAAACCAAGTCCCAAGTATTAAAATTAAATTCATTTTTAGCACCCATGTTTGGTTTTCCAAATCCATATGGAGGAGGAATATAAAAGAGCCATCAAAAAATTTAAAAATCCAAATCATTTCAAACAAAATTCAATGACATAAAAAAGGCAACATATAAATCTCACAAGTCAAAATCACATCAAAGGACGTGATTATAAGTACATCTCCTATCTCCAATCAAATCTCAAACTCCATAGTTGGCCTCATAATAAATATGAGGTCCATTGGGGTGTGGTAGACCAAAATAATATAATATGATAATTTAATAAACTATATGGTGCTACTTACTTTCTCATGAAATTACCCAATCTTCATAGTAGACTAATGGCTCTGTAAGGTGTCCTAAAGAAATGGGAACATGTTGTGGGAAGGTAGGCCCATTTTAATTTTTCATGCACATAGCCTTCATAGGATGATCTACATACTTCATTTGTTGACCTAAGACTTCTATGGCTAAGATAAATTCTTTAGAATCCTTAATTTCGAAATTCATCTTGTTTTGACAAACCTAATTTGAGTGTCTTGAATCCGATAAAGAGTTCCTCTACCTTAGTTTTTCCTTCATTCTCACTTCTACCTATTTCATTTCCCCCATTGATAGGTAAATTGTGATTCTAAATCTATTTTCCCTCTTCTATACTTCCTTATTCTACACTTCTTAAAAACATACTAGCACTAATTTGTTTCAGTTTTATCTATCCCTAGAACAAAACAATATGCTTAAGCAACTATGGATTTCTTTCTTTACACCATGGCTTTACATTTCTAGATGTGCCTTGATTTCTTTTAACATTTATCATTAATTTACCACCCCTTTTTTTATACACCTGAGTCCATTTCTAATTTCATGTACTTTTTCAATTGTTGAGTGAGGTTGGCTTGTTACTTTTCACTCACCAATGTTATTTTCTTTTTTATGCACTTTTTTTCCATTGACGATTGAGTAAGGATTATTACTGCTTACTCATCAATGTTGTTTTACTATTTTTACTTTCCCATCTTTGTTTAAGTAAGGATTGTTACTACTTTACCATTGACGTTTTGATTACCATCCTTTTTGACATGTATCCTTGGTTTGATTTGGTGAGTTTTCCTTTCTTACTTAAGGTTTACTTGTTAGAGTTTTTTAGTTTTTAGTAGCTTTGGATTTTTAGTTACCTAATTTACTTTAAATTTTAAATTGGTCTTTTAGTCTAACATAGCACTTGTCACCCCAGCTTGTCAAATTTTCAAGTACATCCCATCTACATAGCACTAATTATATTAGCTTTTTTACATTTATTTGTTTTT
This sequence comes from Torreya grandis, assembly GCA_037957365.1. Lineage (NCBI taxonomy): Eukaryota > Viridiplantae > Streptophyta > Pinopsida > Cupressales > Taxaceae > Torreya > Torreya grandis. Next base: position 6,126,554 of record JARHVA010000022.1, read on the forward strand.
TCTCTTTACTTTTTTGATCTTGGGTTTGTCAAAAGTAGTCTCTGCACCCTACACAATCAAAACTACAAATACATTAGATAACCATCTAGTGATAAAGGTAAGTCAAGGTACACATCACATTTACTTTTTAGTTATTTCCCTTTTTGTCGTTTAATTTAAGTCATTTTATGCCTTAAAATACTACAAATTTTTATAGCTTTAGTGTTGTGTGTTAATATTTTTCTTTCTCAAAGAACCATTCCCTATTATACTTGAGTGACACATCATGATCTTCAAGTGGGGTATATTTATACACATAATATTTTCAAACTTTATTAATTATTGTTATTTTCTATCTTGAAAGAACCCATCAAATCTCAATCTCTCTGAGTGCACGCCCTAAGGTTTACACCAAGAAAGGGGTAGATAGACCATTGGTGCTTCATAATATTGTTTTCATTTATTACCACTTATTACCAATCTAAAAATCTCTTAAAAACATTCCCTAATCTTTGTCTCTTCTTTTGCACACTCCTCTAGTCTTTTACCAACTTTAGTAACCCTTTCCCTAACCTAAAACTGCTTTCAATAGTTTATATGACTAGTTCGATTAGATCAACCTTATACTCTTATTGGCAAAACTTATTTAGGGTCTAGGTCGACTCTTGGCTAACTTAACCTGTGACTAGTGAGTCTTTGTCAATAATAATACTAGGTCAATTGGATCAACCCTATCAGCCAAAAAATTTAGAGGGGTTTAGGTTTAGATCTACCTATATAAACACATCCATTTCACCATTCTTAGAGAGACATCAAGAGTTATTATTAATTTTCACTTCTTTACAATATACTTTTCGACTATTCTACTTGAGGAGTCTTAGCTTAGGGTTTCTACTTGGAGAAAAAAATAGTATTATGGATAAGTCTTGGATGATTTGTCCTTTCTTAGTGATCCTTAAAAACCATAAAAACCTCTTGTGAAGCACCTTTGTCCAAGGGAGAGATTGAGTGTCAATGGGTTCATCTTTCAGGTAAGTAACTTTGTTCCTCCCTTTAATAGATAGAAGTAGTATAAGTAATGGATTTTGAATAATATTACTCTTCTTATTTATTACATTAGGATTTTACTTATACAAACTTAATTAATATTCTCTTATGCATGTTAACTTACTTTTGTTTACTAACCCCCACTTTATGCCACAAGCTTTGGTGAGCACTAGATTAGATTTTATTGTTTTACTTGTTATTAGTATAATGAATATGAAAAAATAGGACTTAGTTAAGGTTATTGCATAGTTTTGCTTGATTGGAGGATTTGGAACCCTCCCTAGTGATCTTATTGTGGTAAAATATCCCCTAATTAAGTTTAGCAGATCTATATTGGTCATATTCCTAATTATCTAATGTATCCTCAATCAAAAATGTAAGTAGGATCTATTTTTTTTCAAGTTAGGATCGATTTTTGGATCTAATGATTGCATACACTAATCAATAATGTGTTCTCTTTATAAAATAAGGTTCAACGAGTATGCAATAAGTTCTTGCCTAAACCCAATAATATTAACATGTCCCACCGAGCTAAATGTTGATACCACAACCATAATTCACCAACCAAGGATATGTAGTTGACCTTAGATAGAATGTTTATCAAAAATAATGTATTCCATATCAAAAATACAATCCCAATGTATGGATATGTATACTTGGTAATCTAACCAATCAGATAAACATTCTACAATATGGCATTCCTTCATACCCCATTAAAGGTAACCCACCTTTAATTGCACAAACCCAATAGTAATAGGTAATACCAACCAACTTCCTTGCCCAAGAGTTGTAACAAATAAGGATGTAATTCAAGCCATTCAGATTGAAAAACAAACAAAAATATTCAAACTAGATGAAATATGCTTATATCCGTTTAACATGGATTATCTTCAAATACCATTTCCTTAAGGTTATGAGCCACCTAAATTTTACAAATACAAGGGTAAAAAAGACCCCAAAGAGAATCTAAAATAATTTTTTGTTGCTTTCCAACCAGTGCCATATAGTGACATATATTTGCTTCTTCTCTTTCCAAAAAGTCTAGTCAGACAAACCTTGGAATGGATTTTAAAATTAACAAATAATTATGTACCTAACTTTGATGATATTTTTGAGAAGTTTGTATAACATCTATTATATAATATCAAATGCAAGATTATAGTTATGGATTTGGGCCAAGCAAAACATAAGAATGATGAAATCTTTGTTGCTTACCTAGGATGGTGGAGAGCACTTACAAGTTGGTTCACTCATAATTTATCAAATAAATAATTGGCTATGATATTTATCAGGAGCCTACACAGTGAGATATCTTATCATTTTGAGCTATAATATGCTCATACATTTGAAGAGGTTATTGAAAAAGGGATACAGATTAAGAAGTCCCTTGTCAAAAAAGTGATCATCAAGCTATTTTCTTCTAACCATAGCCAAAAATAACACCAAGGCTAGTAGAATCAGAACCAAATCCATGACCATAATCAGAGCCTTGTCCAAATACTAGATTTAACGCCACCTCATGATGTTGGAAATATTGTCATTGATGTCAAAGGTTTAGCATTATTGGTGATAAAGGCCCCATTGCATTTAATGTTGTTTGTAATAAATATATCTTGGCTAATATGAGTTAATATTTATTTAATATTAATGAATATATTTTTGGTTGCATATGAGACAAAAGAAGGGCCCATGGAGAAGTCGAAGAGGCATGGGGTAAAGACAAAAGAAGGATGGTATGTATTTTCCCATGAAGAGTCATCTTGGGGAATACCAAGAGTCACCAAGTGAAGACAAAAGAGTAAGGGTGCAATTTCTCATGAAGGGACACTTTGAGGAATACAAAAAGCCACCAAAGATAAGGAAAAAAGTGGGAAGGACATTTTTGGTCATGAAAGGTCACCACATGACTTTTCAAAGGCTTGAATATGAAGGGTCATCCAAGATTGGTGTCATTTTCCATAAGGATTGAAAGGTCACAAAGGGGAAAGGCCAAATGTCATTTGGAAAGCTATAAATAAAGGCTTGAGAAGCCATTTGTAATATGAGTGTGAGAGGTTGATTTGATATTGTAATATCTAGCTTATAAGAGCAATTGTGAGAGATGAATATGATTTGTATTTATTATATCTAGCTTAGAAGAGCAAAAATGAGAGAGAGGAAGGAGATGTTGTATTGATTTATCATTTGTTGAGATAGCAACATTGAGAGATAGGTGTGTGGTATACACAAAGGGGTTGGTGCTCTTTTGGGTTGGTGCTCACGAATTGTTGCTGAGCTGGTGCTTGGTAAAGGGGTTGGTGCTCCTATGGGTTGGTGCTCACAGATAGTATCTAGGTTGGTGCTTGGCAAAGGGGTTTGAAGCTACTGTGGGTTGGTGCTCATGAATTGTAGCTGAGGTTGGTACTCAGAAAAGGGGTATGGTGCTCTTGTGGGTTTGTTCTCATGAATATACTTGAGATTGTTCTTCGTGGTTTTTCCCACATTGGGTTTCCACGTTATATCTGGTGTCTCTCTCTATCTTGTGTGATGTTTATTATTTGAGTTTTATTACATATCTTGAATGTTTGATTAAGTGGAATTTGATAAAGGGAAAGTTTTATAAGATATATAATATATTGATTCACCCCCCCTCTTAGTATATTTTGTGCTTAATAATTGGATCAGAGCAAGTTCCTTTTTGAAAAGTTTTACAGTTTGAAGGTAGATCGGGAAAGCACAATGGCTAGGTCACAGGAAGGATTTTCTACAAATAAGGCACCTTTGTTTGATGGGATGAATTATGCTTTTTGGAGCATGAGAATGAAGGTTTATTTGATGGCCCTTTGATTCGACATATGGAAATCAGTGGTGGAGGAATATGAAGAGCCACAGACATCTACAATTACTCCAGCAAAAAAGAAGGCAAGTGAATGTAATGCTAAAGCCATAAATGCTATTTTATGTGGTTTATGTGAATCTAAATTTGTTAAAGTTATGCAATGTAAATCTGCTCATGAAACTTGGGTAAAACTTGAGAATATTTACAAAGGTGATGGAAAGGTTCAGCAAGCTAAGTTGCAGACTTTTAGAATGCAGTTTGAAAGTTTGAAGATGGAAGAAGAAGAAGATATAGCAAGTTATCTTTTGCAAGTTGATCAAGTCGTAAATTAGATTCAAGGTCTTAGAGAAACATTGGATGAGTCAACAGTGGTGAAAAAGGTTTTGAGATCTCTACCAATGAGATATGATGCAAAGGTTTCAGCAATTGAGGAGATGAAGAATTTAGCCAAGCTAAAAATAGATGAGCTTCATGGTATTCTCACGGCATATGAGATGCGGACAAAACAAGATAAACCCTCAAAGAGAGAAGCAGCTTTCAAGACATCAAAGAAAGATAAATCTAAGATTCAATAATCAAGTAATAGTTCCAGTGATGATGAAGATGACAATGAATCACTTTTCATTCGCAGGCCAAAAAGAGGAACAGGTAAATATCAAGGAAAACTACCTTTTAAATGTTTTAATTATGGAAAGATTGGAAATTTTTCAACTAGATGCCTAGATAATTTTAATGATGAAGAAGAAGAAAATCCTACATACAAGAAGAATTTCAAAGGCAAATCCAAGAAGGGATTCGAGAAGAAGAACCTGTATTCTAAGGATCCTAGCTCAGTTGAAGATAGTGGAGTCAGCAATTCAAAAGAAGAAGAGATTCTATTCATGGCCATAAATGATAATCAAGAAGAAGAAGAGGAGGAAGCTGAAGTAGATATGGAAGGAGAACTCAATTATGCCTTAGAAGAGTTAAAAGTTGTTGAGAAGAAGAATCAAAGATTAAAGTGCCAAATCGAGAAAAATAAATAGGAGTCAAAAGAAATGATTGAAGATCTACAAGCACACTTTGAAGAAGCTAAGAAGAATGAATAAGATCTCAAAGCATAGTTGGAAATAGCAAGAAAAGAATGTTAAAGGTATGTTATTGAAATTGCCTCTTTAAAAGAAGATATTCAGAAAGCAATCAATGATAAAGTAGTTAATGATTCAAAATTTGAGGATAGCACTAACATGCTGAATAAGATATTGGAAAGTCAAAAAGCATATTCAGATAAGACAGGGATCAGATTTGAAAAGAAAAAGAGCTATGCTGAAGCTCTTACAAAAGAGGAAACAAAAAGGGGAGAAGAGAAAAATACAGAGGACATTCCAAACAGAGAAGGCTAGAGAGAATAAAGCTACAAAAGGCAATCAGGTCAGAGATATACAGACAGGTCTTATTTTTATGGCTATTGTTTTTATTGTAATTAATATGGACACAAGAAATTAGAATGTAGAAAAAGAGCTAACAATTTTAGAAATAAGGAGAAGGAAAGTCAAGTAGAGTCAAGCAAAAGCCACAACTCTTTTGCTCCTCTATCAAGCTTTGATGAAGAGACCATAGTATGCTACAAGTGCAGCAACTTTGGACACATAGCTCGGTATTGCAGAAGTGTGTTCGAGTCAATCAAGAAGGATCAGAGTTTCAAAGCTCCATTCATTAAGAAGAAGAATCAAAGTGTCAAAGATCCATTCATCAGGAAGAAGGTTTAGACATGTACATGGCAGAAGAAATAACATGAAGATTCTATGATGGTGCAGACAGCTCTGCATGTGAGAGGTAAAGATCAGCCATGGTTAATTGATAGCAGATGTTCAAGGCATATGACAGGAGATAAAAGTAAATTCATATCTTTAAAGAAGATCAATGGTGGTACAATGAGGTTCAGAGATAAAACCATTGCCAAGATAGCCAGAAAAGGTACTTTGATTTTGGATTATGGTAGAACTAAGACTAAAAATGTTTTGTATGTAAAAGGTCTTAAGCATAATCTGTTGAGTGTTAGTCAAATTTGCGTTCAAGGATACACATTAAGGTTTCATGCTAAAGGTTGTGAGATTAGAAGAAAAGATTCAAATGAGTTGATTTCAGATGCTCAAAGGATAGGGAACAATGTGTATGTCATGTCAGATATCTTCTCAAAGAAACGATCAAAGGATACATTCAAAGATCGGTGAGAGGAGTTGGGAGTAATTTATATTAATTCCTACCATTGATGTTCAACATCAAGTGAGAGGGAGCTAAGTGTTAGCTCCAGGTAGGCCCTTTACCATTGATGTCAAAGGGGGAGAATAACAGGTACAGGTACAGGTGCAAAAAATAGGTATAAGTTGCTACAATAAGGGGGAGTTACTGTATGTTTTTAGATGACAGTATGTGCAAGTGATAAGATGTGGCAGTTTCAAGATTGAGGTTGCCATCAATGACAAAGGGGGAGATTGTTGGAAATATTGTCATTGATGTCAAAGGTTTAGCATTATTGGTGATAAAGGCCCCATTGCATTTAATCTTGTTTGTAATAAATATATCTTGGCTAATATGAGTTAATATTTATTTAATATTAACTAATATATTTTTGGTTGCATATGAGACAAAATAAGGGCCCATGGAGAAGTCGAAGAGGCACGGAGTAAAGACAAAAGAAGGATGGGATACATTTTTCCATGAAGAGTCATTTTGGGGAATACCAAGAGTCACCAAGTGAAGACAAAAGAGTAAGTGCGCAATTTCTCATGAAGGGACACTTTGAGGAATATGAAAAGTCACCAAAGATAAGGACAAAAGTGGGAAGGACATTTTTGGTCATGAAGGGTCACCACATGACTTTTCAAAGGCTTGAATATGAAGGGTCATCCAAGATTGGTGCCATTTTCCATGAGGATTGAAAGGTCACAAAGGGGGAATGCCAAAGGTCATTTGGAAAGCTATAAATAAAGGCTTGAGAAGCCATTTGTAACATGAGTGTGAGAGGTTGATTTGATATTGTAATATCTAGCTTAGAAGAGCAATTATGAGAGATGAATATGATTTGTATTTGTTATATCTAGCTTAGAAGAGCAAAGGTGAGAGAGATGAAGGAGATGTTGTATTGATCTATCATTTGTTGAGATAGCAACATTGAGAGATAGGTGTGTGGTATACATAAAGGGGTTGGTGATCTTGTGGGTTGGTGCTCACGAATTGTTGCTGGGTTGGTGCTCGGCAAAGGGGTTGGTGATCATGAATAGTAGCTGGGTTGGTGCTCTACAAAGGGTTTTGAAGCTCATTAGGGTTGGTGTTCATTAATTGTAGCTGAGGTTGGTACTCGGCAAAGGGGTATGGTGCTCCTATGGGTTTGTTCTCATGAATATACTTGAGATTGTTCTCCATGGTTTTTCCCACATTGGGTTTCCACATTATATCTGGTGTCTCTCTCTATCTTGTGTGATGTTTATTGTTTGAGTTTTATTGCATATCTTGAATTTTTGATTAAGTGGAATTTGATAAAGGGAAAGTTTTATAAGATATATAATATATTGATTCACCCCCCCCTCTCAGTATATTCCATGCTTAACACATGCTAATAATAATGAATGACCAAAGAACTACAATCACAATAAGAATATTTTTGGCAATCAGGTCACTAAATTATACCATGTATAAATGGTGCAAACACTAGTTGTCTATTTACCTCTACCCATTCAAAAACCACCACCTCCATACATTTAGTGAAGGCCTCCACAAAACCAACAACTATAAAATCAAGCCCAATTTCAAGCCCCTCCTCCAAGGAAAATACCACCCATTTCCAAATAATTTAGTGACCTTAGGGAGCTTATTGAGTTTGGATTATATAAATTGGTTTAGGTAAACATGATTAGTTAGCTTGTATCAATCTCATTTCTTGAAGGAATTCATTTTCCCAACTATTACAAAGAACATGAATTTTATGATTACCATCATGTCAAAGGACATTCTATATGCTAGTGTATCTAGCTAAGGCATCTAATTGAGAATATGTTTGAAAATGGAGAGATTCAATGAGATACCCATGCTCTTATGACCAATCATAACTTGGGCATCTATTAGAATCTATTTCTTCAACATAACAATAATAACAACTAGTAGCAATACTAATAACAGTGATAACAACGATAGAGAACACCACCAAATAATTAATACAAATAATGCCAACCATAACAGTAATAGTAGAATGGTCAAAATCAAGGTCAAACTAACCAAACTAAGGAGGACATCATGATGTTGTGTATACCTATAATGTAACATCCCCACTAGGATCTACATAGAAATACATGAAATTTATTTATTTATTTAAAATAACATATAATTTAATTAGATTACACCATAAGCATCTACTTAGTGACCATATAAAATAATCTAAATATAAATATTGTAAATGAGCATGCTACATCATAAATTATTGATCACTATCATCATAGGAAATACATCATAATTATTTATAAAAGGTATTTACAAATGTCCAGCTATGACTAGTACAAACATAAAGCCACTACTATCAATACATAATAAATAAGTAATTGTAGATCATCATAATAATGTCTTAATAATAAATATAATATATTGTAAATATATAAGATACATGGCTCCATGTAGCTTAAGTTCTGCAAACTCTAGTATATGTGGCAATCTCAAGTGTAGTCTCCAATTAAGTACTATTGTGGGGAGGGAGAGCATCATCTGAGCACTTTACCACACCAACCATGGACTAATGATCCCCTATAAAAATCCCATTAGGTAATGGCCCTCCCTTCATGGATGAGTAGATAGTGATGGTGTAGGAATCCATAGAGACAAGCTAGTACCCATCTGTTGTATGATTTCTAAAACTAAACATGCGGTGTATCATAAAGAATCTCATTTTAACCATGATATCCCACAAACATGTAAATCATAATCATGAAATAATAATGTCTCACTAACATTACTTTGGCCAAAGTTCTTATTAATAATTAATGATCTAAGGATTAGTCAAACTCATAGACACCACTTGATCGAATCACCTTCATTTGGGATTATGATGCCAGTAAGCTAGTGAAATTCATCTCACTACTTACTCAGTATCAATAATGCAAGATGTGGTTAACATAGTATAACTAATAGATTCATATATATTACATCATATCAGCCAACATATAATATGCTAAGCACAAGAATAATCTAAATTTATATATTTATTCCATCAAACATATGAATTAATCTCATAATATCATCTATCACATAAATAATAAAAATAATAACTACATTTTATACCATATGGGTATAATATACATCTAACTTCAATTTATAATTAATATCAGTAGTTTCTAAATATAATGCACCCTATGATAACCCATATTATCATAGTCTAGTGTTCTTAATCATGACTACTAATAACCATAACTAGTCATAATAAAGTAGCTATAAATCAATGAAAACATTATCTTTTGTTCAAACAACTAGTTTTATTTCAATAATCAAAATTCCTATATTATTCTTTGTTTAAACATGACCTTATGCTTATACACTTGGTTAGGAATCGTTATTTATGATGACATAGTTTCTCAGCTCACTGAGTCTCATGACTGATTAGTTTATATTTTTCTATAAAATTTGGAGGTTTGCAACCTGATACACCTGTACGCATTATCTCCTTCTAATAACTCCTAAATCATCATATGGAAATGTTTTCTTTATGTATAAATACATGACTAACAACATATGAGGATATGGTTTAACGATGTCAAAAGTCTTTTACGGTTCTCAGTCAATTACTTGTTCAATATAACCTTATTGACAAGTTATTACTAAACACAAAGATATTTATATAAAACTAAGGATCAAATAGTATTATCACAAAAAATTACAATTTTTAACATGAAAATATAATACCACATAATTCAATAAAATAACCATTATATGACTTATTTCCATGATTCACTAGCTATATGAAAATGATCTTTATAAATTCATTATTAAAACTACAAACCACTGTTCATACATTCATATGATAAGTTTTGATAATTTTCTAATCATTTAATATTTAGTCAAATTAGTTCACCTATGAGCCAAAAGGTTTTATAAGTAGATCCTATCATTAAATCATCAGTACTAGTTTGTTTATACAAGCTAGTCAGTTAATAACTAAAAAACTAGCAATTTTATTTAAAGGTAAGTGATCTTAGGCATAAGTCATATGTTAAAATTGACTTTAAGTAGGTCAAATCAATTTTTTTTAAGGAAATAAAATTTCAATGGTAAATATAAAATAAGGCGCAATGAATAATTAGAAAAACTACATATAAAGAGAAGAATACCATTGTATATATACAGATAGTGATTATCACTAGCATTATTGTTACAAATCAATTTTATGACACAGTTCACCACATGCACACAAAAATTTTGTTTTAAGTGGTGGTTTAGTATTCATACCAACAGGATACTATTCATTATTATTTGTGTCTAATTATCATTAGTTTTATGTACACACCAAATTGCTATTATAATTATTGACTACTATTGAACTAAATGTTGGTTTTAGGTATTTCATATCCAAAAAACTATGAGTGTGTTTTAATGATAAGTCATTTCACTTACCCAAGTATAAGTTCAATATATTATAAATTCATTACTTATATTTCCTTAGCTATCCATAAGTATAGCGACTTAATTTGTAGGGTTTACATAATACCTACTATTTACACTATTATTGTACATTAAGATGCATCTGGAAACTGTAAATACATTAGCAATCTCTACAAGAGAAGTATATTAATGATTTCTACAGGAGTCATACTTCTATAAGAGTAATTCATAATCGTTGATCTATTGAGTATATATATATATTATAATGAATCATACATATAAATCTAATTGAGTATATTTTAAATAAGAGTCATTATATAATGTAACACTATATAATTTACTTATTGTACCCGATTACAATAATATTTCAATATTATATATATTATAATTATCTACCATGTATATATAATCATTGAACCATACATAAGAGTAATACAAATCCGTGTGTGTGTGTGTGTGTGTGTGTGTGTGTGTGTGTGTGTGTGTGTGTGTGTGTGTGTGTGTGTGTGTGTGTGTAGGTAGTTAGTTAAATTATATAGATATAGTCTCAATAAATAGTATAATATGGTTTCTTACATCCCTACTAGCATAATTGATACAATGGATGTTTATAATCCAAAAAGATACCAAAGTTTAGTTACTAATTATTTATTATGGCCAATAGTATAATGGATAGTAGAATGATTGTATAGAGGTACTTCAATATGCAAATGATTATTCCCATATCTATAATTATCAAACTTTCATTCCTTATACCTGATTTACATAGTCCATATGAATACAAAGGCACATAAAATTTCAAGGTTCCATAAGAACAATAGCACCTACCTGATTATGCTTCTCTTGGTAACGTTTTTTTCTTTTTTTGTTCTTGTGTCATGCTTCTCCTTTCTTCTCCTCCTATATTCTCTATGTCTCTCCCTTTTTCTGTATGGTGTGCCCTCTTTTCTTCTTTTTGAATATATTCTTTCTTCTTCTATTAACATGAAAAAAGACGTAGCTTTGTTTATTTTAGATTTTTCCCTTTTCTTTTTATTTTTATCATTTTTTTCCTTAATTTAAACCTTTCCATTCTCTCTTTCTTTATTATTATTTTTTAAATTTTCTTCCCTTTTATTTATTTTAAGAATTTCTTCTCCTTTTCCTATTTTTTCCTCTTAATTACAAATTATTATATTTTATTTATTTCTAATTTCAAGAATCCATATATTTTCTAATTAAATTAGAACTTCAAATGACTTAAGGATTAATTCATAAATCAATAAACTCAAATTTAATCTAATTATGCAAATTACATTTCTAAAATCATTAATGGTCATATGTGCAAATCATGCAAGATGAAATCTATACCATGTAAACTATTTTATCAACCATGTATAAATGACTATCTAATGCAAATAACATAAAAACACACTATGCTAACCATTCTACTATTTATATAGAATTTATCACTAATGTGATATGTGCAGGGTCCTATCTGATTTCTCTATCATATTATAACATCTCCATCTATGTCACCCTCTCTAATGATGCTCTCCCTCCGTCAGACTCTGAAAGATGAGTTTTCTTACGTCAAGCTCTCAAGTGGGTAATTAGACCATAACATCATGATATACATACATTATAAAATATAACCAAAATAACAAATCAACATGATCATGTTGTATGAATATACAATCTAGCTAACTCATATCAATGTAATAATGTAACATAAGAATATCCAATTATCCCATAACATCATATATCTCTAATTTTAGTTAAAAATAACCAAATCAAATTGTTAATTATAAATATCCATAGATAATTAATTAATTTGGCTTAGCGAGGAGTTGGGATGTAACATCTTTACCCCTAAATCTTGTCATCACCTCAAATGACTCTTATTCAAACATAAGTTTTAAATTAAAAATATTATTTAGAAAAAAATAACATAGTATATAATATCAAATCAAGCAAATAAATGTGAAAATTGCCTATAGAAGTCATCATAGTCTTCTCAAGTAGTACTATCCTCAGAGTATTGATCCCACAGAACTTTGCATTGTGACATCTCTCTATTACACAAAAGAAGTTTTTGAGTGTCAATTCCTCTTATTGGTTCTACCATGACCACCTCAAGATCTAGAATCTGCAAAGCATTCCAATATAACACATGTGTAGGATCAACTATATACTTTTTAAGATAAGAAACATAGAAGATATTATGTAATAGAGCTAGGGTTGGTGGCAATCCAAGCCTATACACTATAATATTGACCACTTCTAACAACTTGGAGGGTCCCACATATTTCGGTGATGGTTTTAGTAACTTCCTAAATTTAATCGAGCTCTTTTATAGTTTAAACTATAAGAACACTTTATCACCTTCTGAAAACTACTTATATGTCCTCTTCAGATCATCATAACTCTTGTACCAATCATTAGTCTCAATCAATCTCTGCTTGATTAATTTAACTTATTCTTCCATTTTTGAAAGCATCTCGAGTCCAAAGACTACCCTATCCCAATCGATTGATGTCTTGCACTTTCTTCTATATAATGCCTCAAATGGTACCATCTTCAAAGTTGATTAGTATGGGATGTATTATGCAAACTCAACAAATAAAATATAATCTTCCTACTTGTATTATTGATCCATATAATACATATGAAGAATAACCTCTAACACCTGATTAACTCACTCTATCTAACCATCAGTCTCTGGGTGATATGAATGCTAAAATTTAGTTACGTACCCAAAGCTGAATTCAGAGTTACTCAAAATCTAGAAGTCATCTTTAGATCATGATCCAAAATGATATTCTTAGGAAATCCATGCAACCTATACACTTCCTTTAAAAATATATTTGTAATAGTAGGTACATCATCTATCAAATTACCTAGTATAAAATGAGCCACCTTGGTTAGTTTGTCAACTACTACCAAGACTATATCATGCCTATTTTGTGACATTGGTAAACCTTGGACAAAGTCTATACTAATCACCTACCATTTCCATTCTGGTATATCATGCAAATATAATAACCCATTCAGATGCACATGTTTAGCTTTCACTCATTAACATTCTAGATAATGTGACACATAGTCTGCTACATCTTTCTTGATTCCCTTCTAGAAATATAATGGTCTAAGCTTTACCATGAGCTTGGTTACTCTTGGATGTTTTGAATATGAGGAATTATGTAGTTCCATTAGCATTATGCTTCATAAATTCTCTCAATTTGGCACATACATCCTTTCATTATAATACAAAAGACCATCACTCTCTAATTTAAATCCTTTATACTGAGGGTTTTGAGCATTCTCATATGATGTTTTTCTGACCTAATCATAGAATTCATCTCTTGGCAATAACTCAATCACTCGATCCCTAAAATTACTCTTAATAGTAACTATGGCTGCTATGTACCTTCTATGACTTAGGGAATTGGCTACTCTATTTTCCTTTCATTTGATATAGTTGATATCAAAATTATAATCAGATAAAAACTCTATCTAGCATCTCTGGCAAACATTCAAACTCAATTGGGTGAAGATGTACTTGAGTCCCAAGTTATCTGTCTTGAGCTCAAATGGTTTTCCCAACATGTAATATTTTCATACTCAAAGCATGCACAATTACTACAATTTCTAGGTCATGAGGGTCATATTTCACCTCATAAGGCTTTAACTTCCTTGATTCATAAGTTACCACTATACTATCATGCATAAGGACCCCTCCTAGTCCATCTTATGATGCATCTATGACCACTAAAAATTAACCATTGGGGTCAAGAACTCTTAACATTGGTCATAAAGTAAGCCTTCCTTTCAATTCCTAAAAAGCTATTTCACACTTTATTGACTAGATAAAACTTTGGTTCTTACATTACAAAAAAGTAATTGGATTAACTATCTTGGATAATTTCAGAATGAACTTCTTGTAATATCTTATTAATCCCATGAAACTTCTTACCTCGTGCATATTCTTTAGTGTTTTTATTCCATAATGGCTCTTATATTTGTCAGATCTACTAAGATACCATTTATAGAGATAATATGTCTCAAATATTTCACACTCTTCTATAAAAATGTGCACTTAGACAACTTGCCATAGAGCTTATGTTTCTACAACCATTACAAAACTAGCTTTATATGTTGAAGGTGCTCCTCTTCATTCTTATAGTATATAAGAATGTAATCTAGAAAGACCAAAATAAAATGATCAAGATAATCTCTAAACACACTATTCATAAGATTCATGAATACTATCAGAGCATTGGTCAACCTAAATGGTAACATTGTGAACTCATAGTGCCTGTAATGAGTTCTTAATGTTGTCTTTAGAATATCCTCATCCCTTATCCTTATCTAATGGTATCCTATTCTAAGATCAATCTTATAAGGTACCATTGCTTCTCACATTTGATCAAAAATATCATCAATACAAGGTAGTAAATATCTATTTTTGATAGTTGCCTTGTTCAACATTCTATAATTAATGCAAATTCAAAGATCACCATCCTTCATAAAAAATATAATTGATTCACCCCATGGTGACACATTTGGCCTGATCAACTCCTTTGACAATAATTCCTAGAGTTACGCCTTTAATTCAACCAACTCAATGGTTGTCATCATGTATGGTGCCTTAAAATATGGTTCCAATCTAGGTATGATATCAATAGAGAAATCAAACTCACATCTAGGAGGAAATCTTAATAACTCTTTTAAAAACACATCATGGAAATTCTTGAGGAATGGGTAATATTCAAGAGATGGTTCCTTAGGTTCTTCTATTTCATTTATCTTGATGATAAATGTTTGAAACCCTTTTTCTTTGGCCCTCTTGAGTTACATTGTATAAATCTACCTAAGCCTCAACTCTCTTTTCTCACCCTAAATTTATGTCTCCAAAATCATCTAGACACTCAAATTTATTTAAGTAGAAGTCAACCTTGGCCTTATGATTTATGATCCAGTTGACTCTTAAGATCACATCATATATGACCCTAGTGGTGTTACATATAGATCCACATTGTTATGAATTCGATCAATCCAATATCTACTTCAACCAAACATTATCAACCATGAATTTTGAGTCATTATCATACTATACTGACCATGAATTTTCCATTACTCTATCTCTTATAGATAAATTAATAAGCATTTTAGGAGCTATAAAATATTTTGTAACCCCTATATCTATCAAAATGGAAATGAGATGTTCAAATAAAGTACCTGATAGCTCTATGAGTAATGCTTAAAATTTGGCTTGTTAATTATCAATTGTTGCATGAATAAGCTACTAAAAACTATCCTTTTGAGGAATAGGACCTTTTTTATTTGACTTGTCTTAAGTAAAATCATGAGCATAATTGTCATATCTACAAATTAAACAACTTCCAAGTGGTTCTTTTCTATCAGTCTGTTGGTTTCCTTTAAAACTAATTTTAGAACCATTACCCAGTTTCTTATTGCCTGAACCATTATTGAATTTGGCATTTTGACTTTCAAAATGCTTCCTCGAGTCTCCAATCCTCTATTTCCAATTATTATTTTTTAAATTTGACTTAGAATTTCAAAACTTTTTATTGAACTTATCCCTAGCCTATGCAAGAGACTTCAATGTTTGTACCTATTGATTGCTTTATCAAAGACTTGGTCCATGGTAGAATGTCCATGAATGTCCACATTTGCACTAATATGGGGTCTCAATCCCATGATAAGCTTCCTAATCCTGAACCTCTCATCTACTTGGTACTGAGGTATGTAATTTAGAAGTTTAGAGAAATACTCCTAGTACTCATTCACTGATAAGTCTCCCTACCTCAAATTTTGGAAATGTGTGTGCTTTTGATCAAAAAAAGTTGTAGAAGCCACCATGATCTAAAAAATTTCACAAACTAATCCCAAGTAGTTGTGTTCAAATTAAAATTCATTTCCAACCTCTTATTAGCCCACCATGTAGTTGCCTCACTACCCAATTGGTATGCTCCCCATACTAGTTTAGTGACCTCAGATTAGTTTCAAATTTTTAAATACTTCTCCATATAAGTTAACCATGTTTTAGCTCCATTACCTAGAATAATTCCATTGAACTTAGGTGGGTTCACATTTTTCATATCTCTAACCAACTCTAAAGCTCCCTGAGCTCTCGCATCCTGAGGGTTTTCATACTCAATGGGATGTTCTTCAGGTACATCCTAATGTTCTTCCTCTTTATGGCCATAAAATACTTATTCCAAGGCTATAATTTGATATGTGGTCTCATGAGAATTTGATCCATCTTTGTTGCTTGATCAATGGCAAATTGGTTAGGATCAAATAGAGAGTTATTGTCATTGACATTTGATGAACGCTCTTCAGAAACTCTAGCTTTCACCATTATCCTTTTGGCAAACAAAATGGTATAAAAATGTTAGTGGACTCATTAGGTCGTATAGTTTGAGTCATAGCTTAAATACCACATGTAACATCCCCACTGAGATTTACCTAGAAATAAGTGAATTTTTTATATTTAAAATAATATATACTTTAATTAGATTAAACCATGAGAATATACTTAGTGACCATATAAAATAAATACTCTAAATATAAATACTATAAATGAGCATGCTACATCATACATCACTAATCATTATCATCATAAGGAACACATCATAATTCTTTATAGAAGGTAATTACAAATATCCAGCCATGGGTGGTACAAACATACAACCACTACAGTCAATGCATAATAAATAAGTAATTACAGCTCATCATGATAATATTTAGATAATAAATACAATACAATGTACATATATAAGATACATGTCTCTATGGAACTTAAGTTCCTCAAACTCTAGTATATGTGGCAATCTCAAGTGTCATCTCCAAGTAAGTACTATTATGGGGAGGGAGAGCATCATCCAAGCACTTTTACACACCAACCATGGACCAACGATCCCCCACACAAATCTCATCAGAGAATGTCCCTCCCTTCATGAATGAGTATATAGTGATGGTTCAATAATATAGTACCCATGTGTTGTATGATTTATAAAATTAAACATGCAGTGTATCATAAAGAATCCCATTCTAACCAAGATATCACACAAACATGTAAATCATACTCATGAAATGAAAATGTCTCACTAACATTATTTTGGCCAATTTTTTTAATAATAATTAATGATTTAAGGATCAATCAAATTTTTACACACCACTTGATTGAATTACCTTCATCTGGCATTGTGATGCTAGTAAACTAGTGAAATATGTCTCATTACTTATTCACTATCAACAATGTGAGATGTGGTTAACATAGTATAACTAATAGATTAATACAGATTACATCCTACTAGTAAAAATATAATATGTTAAGCATAAGAAGAATCTAAATGCATACATTTATTCCTTCAAATGTAAGAATGAATCTCATAATATTATTTATCACATAAATAATAGAAATAATAACTATAGTTTATACCATCCAGGTATAATAGACATCTAACTTAAATTTATAATTACTATCAGTAGTTTCCAAATATACTGCATCCTATGATAACCCATATTATAATAGTCTAGTGTTCTTAAGCAAAACTATCAATTACTACAACCAGTCATAATAAAGTAGTTATAAATCAATGAAAACATTATCTTCTATTCAAACAACTAATTTTATTTCAATAATAAGAAGTCCTATATTATGCTTTGTTTGAACATGACCTTATGTTTTTATGCTTGGTTAGGTGTTTATATTTATGATGGCATGGTTTCTCAGCTCACAGAGTCCCATGACCAATTGGTTTATATTTGTCTACAAAACTTAGAGGTTCGCAACCTGATACACTCGTACACATTTTATCCTTCTTGTTACACCCAACACCCCCCTCTTCCATAGGAAATGGGGGCCCATCTTTCTAGGATCTAGTCTTTGATTTTGGTATGGTAACATTAACACTATATATCTTTATGGACTTAAACTTACCATTTTTGGGGATTTTTAAAGTAGACCCTTTGAGATTTTCCATGAACAAATGTCTCATGAAGTAGACCCTTCAGATTGCCATTAGCAATGAAGTACCTTCAGCATTTTGCCTTTGGATTTTTTCCCTTCTTTGTCCTTCTTAGCCAAATCTTTTAGACATTTTATTTGAAAGAATTTTCACCCTTTATGCCCAATGGACCTATCTTTCTAGCTTTATGAAATTCCTCTTTAGAACCTTTATAAGTTCCCCTTAAGTGTACAGCACTATCCTTCAGGAAATCAAATCAGTCCTTTTAGCCTCTGCAAAGTAGACTTTTTAGATACTCATTTCCATGAATTTGATCTTCTAAAGTCTTTCCCACCTACCCTTCAGGACCCTCTTAGCTGACCACCTTGACCTTTCCATATTTGACCTTTTCACTCCCCTTTGGACCTATCTCAAAGGTAACATACCTTTTGGGTCTTTCAAAAATCACATGTTGACATTTCAGACATTTGAAATTACCCTTGCTTTATCCTTTTAAACTTTTGTTTTGGGCATTTTTGTCTGATGCACAATCTCTAAGGGTGCTTCCCTTTTGGAACTCATGTAACCTACCCTTTGGATTTCTCTATAACTACCCTTCAATATTTTTGAAAGGGTCCCTTATGTGTATGGAATTACCCTTCAGATTTTTTTAGAAATGCCCTTGGTCCCTTTCCTTTGGAACTTTTGTTTCATAACCTTTCCCTATCCTTCAGAACTTTTATTTTGGGCCTTTTGTCTGATACACAAATCCTAAAATAATTCTTGTAGGATACCTATCCTTCACTCTCCCCCACACATACCCTTTAGACTTATGAAAAAGTACCCTCCAGTGTTGTCACTCACCCTTGGAACCTTTTTTCAAGACTTCTATCTTTAACCCAATTTCTTCCAAACATGATACCTGAAAGAATTTTACCCTCCAAGTTAGAGGAACCTATCCTTAAAAAATTTTGAAGTGCCCCTTAATCATATGGAAATACCCCTTCAAAATGTTAAAGTATTCCCTTTGGGGATTCTGAAGTAGGCCCTTCAGGGCTTGTGTCACGAACCAAAGTTTCCTATGAAGCATATCCTTCAGATCAAAATTACCTTCAGGGAAATTGAAAAGGTCTTTAACTATGAAAATTAACCTTTCAAAATTAGTGTTCCAAATTCCTCACCATAATGATATATCTCCTCAAATAAATTATCCTAGACATTTTATCCTAAACAAATCATTGAATTAAATAATCCACTGGCATTGACCCAAACATATTTCCCTTAATGTTAATTTGAGTACCTTCAATTTTAACCATGCCTTATTTTCATCCAAATAAGGTTAAAATATTTCTTAGTGACATTAATAGAGACCCCCACCAACCTGAGGTAACAAATTTGAATTGAAAGGATCAAAGTTAACGTTGTACATTTATATCACAAAAATTGATATTTAATTCAGGATCTTATATAGGAAATACATAGTTTTTTGAGTCATCATTTGCACTTAAGATATTTTATGATCAAATTATCCTTGATTCCTAGTAGTACACAAGATTCATAGTCTCTATTTTAAAATAATATATAGAAAACTACAAGTAAGTTATAGTTAAGTCAATCACGTTGGTATATGAGTACATGTATCAGGTAGCATATTTAACAAAGCAAGGATGAACACATCTCCATGGCATCCTCATCAAGGTCATCATGGGGAACTAATCCTCCCTCTAATTTCTCAATTAAAGATTCCATAGAGTTCAAGGACACTGTGTTTGATGTAGGGGTATTTGACAACAAATATCAGAATTACTCATAGCTATGGGGTGTTATAGATTCAATGGATGATTTTTTGGTAGATGATGAAACAAAACTAGTAAAAAAGATATTTTTCAAAGAACTATTGGCTTACAAATGCCAAAGGTTGCATTTCACTACTACCAAACCAAAATTCATGCCATACATTAACATTCTCAAAGATTTATTTTTTGTAATAAAAATATCATGGGATGCATATTTCTTTCATTCTCATAATGATATAGTGGTCTCATGCATCTTCAGGGATGATTTTTAAAGATATTTGTCTCTTTTTACACCAAATGTCTGCTTTAATAAGCACACCCTAGTATAATTTAATAAATAGAACTCACTCTAGGGAGCACTGCAATCATGGTTATTACCCAATGAAACCATGACATGGAAAGGTAAGAAGCTAAGTGGATCATTGCTAATCAATAAATGTATAATGGGTATCTGTATAGGTATGGCTCTATTAAATAGATTATATGGTATGCCCACTATTCATTTTATAAACTTGGATTGGGTACCCTTGCTTCATATAATGTTATCACATAATGTTGCTTATGCCCTGGGATAAATAATTAGCTTTAGGCTATGGGAGCAAATTTTGCACAAGGATAGATGTCCTACCCTTACAGGAGATTTCTATATGATGTCATATTTGGTTGATGCAATCATGGGTACATGTTATAAGGACTTTAGTTATTTATGGTCCCCAACCATCGATTGCATTAATAATATAATATGTGACCATTACCCATTCATGCACATCTATGCCTACCAGAGGCACATGATCAAAATTTGTGAGGATGTATATACTCAGATATGGTAAGTTATAAATGGCTCCCCAAAGCCACATATTGGAGGAAACATTGTGAAGATCTTGAATGGGAAGGGTGATTACTTCCTGTATCTAGACATCACAGTCATTTTGGTTTGGGGTAACAAGGTGGAACCACTATGTCTTCCCAAACATGTGCTTAATAAGTTAGAAAAATAAGAGATAGCTTTCCAGTTATGGAACAGCATAGAAGAAGACATGGAGACACAAAAGAAGGCTTTATTATTTGGGAGTATTATCACCATTGGTAGGATAACATATAATATGAGGAAGCATCTTGGTGAGGTTGCAACAAAGTGAAACTGATATGGTTTCCCCATAATGTCATGTAGAGATTGGGAACCTTATGGGCACATCCAACAACGCATTCATGGGCTTAGCATCCCTTATTGTCACCATCCATATTGTTATGATTTTCTCTTCTTGAATTCTGTAACTGATGAAGAGGTATTAGAATGGGCAAAGATAGTTGGTTTACAAGAAGATCATTTGAGGATGATCCAAGAAAATCCCACCATCGCCACCAAATAATTAGACCAATAAAGAGACCTATTTAAATGATGGAAGCATTTAGACTTATGGAGTGGGAAATATCATGAGTAAGGAGCTTATTCTTCTCAAGGACCCTCCTTGGGATTAAAGCTAAAGATAGTCAAGTAAGAGCTTGGGATTTTGGGATCAAATGTAGGAAGAGGAGGATCTGAAGGAGACCCCATTATTTTAGACTCTGATGAATAAGATAGGCAGACTACTAATACCATTCTAATTTTCATGGCTATCCCCAGTGTGTCTCATATTCCATCAATTGGAGTATCTACTACACAAGTAGTAGTCCCTTCCTCCCATGACTCTCCTACTCGAGGGAAGGATCCCTTGGTTTATGTCAGGAAACCAAGGACCCCCATAGGAAGCCCAATAACATAGGTACATATAGGCTTGATTACATCACCTCCCAGCTTGTATTCACAAGGAGATGGAGTAACTATTCAAGATTAGATAGAGGACTCAGATGAAGGGGCTAATTTAAAGGAAGTAAAGACTCTTAGTCTTTAGGGTATTCTCACTAAGTTATAGCTTCAAAGTACTTTGGACCTCCCTAATTTTTCTTTACCCTTAATTTTTATTGTTGATTCACCCATATCCTCTATGGAAGTCCCCTCCACCTCATCCATTCCTTCCATTGATCCCTCCATAACCTACACTACATCTTTTCCTATAACCACCTTTTTTGTACCTACTGGTATTGTTGTTATGAAGATTCATAGAAATAAAAAAGCATCCAAGAAGGTACAGACCACATTGGCCACACCCAAATTGCATTTTCAATCCACATAACTTTCCCTTCCACTCACCACTTCCACTTTTATGGAGGAAACTACTATAATCATCACAAGCAAGGGAAGGAAGGTAAAGCCACACATTGTGGTACTCCACCCACTTCCTCAAATTGGAGGAGTGGACTGGTCTAAGATTATATGGACTTCCTTATCAAATGTATTGATGAAGGTATTTAAGAAGTAGAGTCAAGGAGAGGAGGGGAAGTCAAAATAGGAAGTTGTCCTCGCAACCTCCAATATAGCTAGTAATATCCCACCCTATACCATGAAACTAAGGAAACAAGCTTCACAAAGGCCCAATTACAATATAAATGAGTTACCTTTCATGACTACCTTATTTTATCCTCCCGCTGGCTCCATTCAAAGGGTAAACAAAAGGAAGCTTGAAGATTATCAAGGAACCAGTGTCATCCTTGAAGAATGACAACTAGTGTTTTCCCTCATAAAGAGGCAGAATAGGTAGCCAAGAGATCCTATTTTTGAATAAAATATCTCAGACCTAGCTCAATCACACAAGGATGTAGTGGTATCTATCCATAAATGGATAGAATTAGATCTTTAGGAGGTGTAGGAACTATGGGCACAAATTGAGCAGTTAAGGGAAAGATCAAAGATCGTACATGTCCCTACAAATATAGAAGTTGAGGTAAGGTATGCCACCTCAAAATGATACTAATCCTTGGAGGCTTTGAAATTCATGAAGGTAAAGATGGAACCTCAAATGAGCCTGGAAAATTAATTTTGTAGCTTCCTAGCCCAAGATAACATAAGGCTTAAAATGTTAGTTACCTATACAGGTAACTCACTATACAGTCACATTGACCTAATGACTACATTTGAGGCATCTAATGCCCTAAATAAAATAGTTATTAGACATGAAGAGGTCAATAAATGGTTGAAGGTGGTTGAAGCCATGGTTATGAGTTATCAAGCACATGAAGCCCAGCTCCTTCAAATTTTTAATGATTTGAATTTATTCAAGGCAAAGATTCTATGGGGAGGTTAATTAGTAGAATCAATTTTGATAACATTGTTCAGGAAGTGATAGATAATTTTAAAGTGAGCATTCAAGTTTTGATCATGGAGAGTATTGAAGCATAACTAAGCAAGGTAAGAATGAAGGTGATTGAAGTGGAGATCTTTAGAAGTAAATTCCAACTCACTAAAGATGAACATGCAAAGCTTCTTAGATAAACCAAGAGACTCCACTGACTTTCATTACTTAACTTAGACATTATTTGACAGTAGCATGATGTAGTAGATAAGGTTTATAAAGACAAAAATTGAAGAAGAAACAGGTTTCTACTAGTAGAGCAACACCTTCAGATTCTACTTTGACTAAAACTCATGCAGCACTCTAGCCAATGCAGCCCTAGCCTATCATGCACCTCATTTTTATAACAGTTCTTATTTTATCTTACTCTAATAATTGACTTATTATTTGAACATGCATACATTGTATTCTATTTTAAATTTAATTATTTATATTTATATCTCCCATTCAATTATTGACTTTAGTTAGAACTACATGTTTTAACCACTTCATGTAAACATCATGCAAAGACTTAGAGGATGATGTGACCTCTCCCCAAGATCTATAAATACTATTGTATCACCCACATCAAAAATGGGGGGATAATTTTATAATATAGAGTAGCGAGCCATTTTTGGTTATCAAACATAGTATTCTGAGTATTTTCTTTCCAATTCTATGTAATTAGTAGTTATCTTTTATGGGTGTTTGTTTCAATAATCTTCAAGTGTGATAGTGTTATGAATAGATTCTTGATTGCTTTCATTGTTATATTAATCTTATATGTGTAAATAGTTGTTAAATATTGGTGAATATTGATTAAAATAACCAAGTTAAAGATTGAATCATATTTATAGAATGTGTATTTGTGTTCTTTTTGGTATAGTTTTCTAAGTGTGTGATGATGTTACCTCTAATAATTCAATTTGTTTGAACCATAATCTCTTTTAAAGGGTGTGCAACAACTACCCTGAATAGAGTAACCTTTGTCTAAGGTTAGTGAATTTATTATACTTTTATTCCTTAGACTCCCTAACCGTGTCTGTTTACATGTGTGCACTTGCTACTAGCAACAGGTAATTAAGAGAACACAGATCTATCTGGAAGCCATCCACATAAGTGATTGTTTAAATACCATAGGTATTTATTTTCTACCTTACATTAACCTCTCTTTAGTGTTTTTTATTATATTTTACCCACCTTAGATTATAAGCTAGCCACCCATTCAACTCGCCTAGGAGACCATCTTCTTATAGGAATCACGCCTCCATCCAAAAAACCTTGTCAACACCCTGCATACTTTATCGTTATTCCATCAATAGGTTGAATAAACTACATACCTGCAACTCGTGCCCTGGAGTGGAGTTTACCTCTATTAAGATCTTGAAGCGTTATAGGTTACCTCATCAACTGTGGTGTGCATAAAACCCATGTCAATGCTTCTAATAAATCTTAAATCATCATATGGAAATGTTTCCTTTATGTATAAATACATGTTTAACAACATATGAGGATATGGTTTAACGATGTCAAAAGTATTTTACAGTTCTCAATCAATTACTGATAAGTTATTACTAAAGACAAAGATATTTCCATAATATTAAGGAAAAAATAATATTCTCATGAAAAATTACAATTTTTAACATGAAAATCCAATATCACATAATTCAATAAAATAGCCATTATATGACTTATTTCCACAATTCACTGGCTATATGAAAATGATCTTTATAAATTCATTATTAAAACTATGAAACATTGTTCATAAGTTCATATAATAAGTTTTGATAATTTGCTAATCATATATGATTTAGTCAAATTAGTTCATTTGTGAGCCAAAAGGTTTTATAAGTTGATCTTATCATTAAATCATCAGTATTAGTTCATTTATTCAAGTTGATGAGTTAATAACTAAAAAACTAGTAATTTTATTCAAAGGTAAGTGATCTTAGACATAAGTCATCTATTAAAATTGACTTTAAGTAGATCAGATCATTGTTTTTTAAGGAAATTGACTTTCAAAGGTAAATATAAAATAGGGCGCAATTCAGAATTATAAAAACTACATATAAAGAGTAGAATACAATTGTATATATACAAATAATGATTATCACCAACATTATTATTATAAATCAATTTTAGGACACAGTTCACCATATGCATGGAAAGTTTTTGGTGTTAAGTGGTGGTTTAATATTCATACCAATGGATACTATTCACTATTACTAGTGTCTAATTATCATTAGTTTTATGCACCCACCAAATCACTATTATAATTATTGAGTATTGCTGAAATAAATGATGGTTTTAGGTATTTTGTATCCACAAAATTGTGAGTGTATTTTCATTCTAGGTCATTATGCTTACCTAAGTGTAATTTCAATCCATTATAATTTTGTATCTCCTTATTTGTGCATAAATATAGCAACTTAATTTGTAGGGTTTACATAATACCTATTGTTTACACTAGTAATATACATTAAGACACATCTAAAAACTATAAATACATTGGAAATCTCTAAAAGAGAAGTATGTTGGAGCCCAAATCTACACCAAGTAATTTGTGCCCTTTTTAGCATCAAAAGATTTAGGATCTTGAGAATATATTATGTTCTGATGTCTCTATCTAGGGTGTTTTGTCAATTTTCCAAGTTTTGTGAGAGTTTTGTGTTAATGCCCAAAATTACATTGAAGCAATTGGGCTCCTCTCAATGAAAATGCCTAAGTTTATACTGGGTTGAGTGTCAATGTTTAAGTCATTAGTCCCAGTTATATCTTTATATTTTCCTTTGGAAAGTTGAGTTTGTGTTCATAATTTGCCAAGTCTTTTATCTTGATTTTGCCTAGTGAAAACATTCCTTCCTTTGGAATTTTTGGGCCTTTTCCACAAACATAATACCCAACAGAAATAGGTCTTCAATATTTTTGTCTTGGACAAAAGGTCCAAAGATTTATTTTCATTGGACATTTTGTCCGCTTAAAAAGTTCTAAAAGAATTCTATACCCTATCTTTTTGGTCTTTAGTGTTTTCAGGTTATTTGTTTTGAACTTTTTTGTCTATAGTAAAAGGTTCGAAGGGCACTTGCCCTTCGAGCATTTTTCCTACACAAAAGGCTCAAAGGATTTATAGGGTCATTTTTCCCTTGTGAAATCTCTGAAGGATAATTTCCTTCAGGCATTTTACCTTTTCAAGATTCTTGAAGGGCACTTTCAAAGTGTTATTTTCCCCTCTATAAAATGTTTAAAAGATTATTTCCTTTGGGAATTTTGCCCTTGCAAAATTCCCAAAGGGTGTCTACCAAAAAGTTTAAAGGGCACTTTCTAAAGATGGAGGACATTTTCAATAGTCCTGAAAGAATTATAAGGTTCGACTAAAGGTTTCACAATGGGAAATTCACTAGGATAAGATAGAAATGTACCCAAGTTTTTTTGCATACATTGATTTGTTACTTTATGCTCAAAGAAGAAATGTTATGGGGCCCTAGATGAAATTTCCAAATTACACCTTTGATGTGTTTTGGTGTTTGAGGTAAGGAATTACCCAATGATCCCAATGAAAGATACATGGTCATCTCAAGGGACTCCTGAGACTTTATCCTGAGAAAATGCCCAAGTCAGATTTGTCAAATTTACAAGGTGATCACTTGTTCATTTCCTCTTACAATTAATAAGAGCATTTTTAGGAGGTAAAAGGATCTTTCACCCTTCCCCATATCAAGAAGGATGGTACAAAGGTGAAAATTTGGTCAAAATTTTGAGTTAGTGTCTAAGTTGGAAATGTAATGGTTCCTTGGGTTTTTATAAGTTTTAAGCCCTTTTTGAAGGTTGCCTCACTTACCTTTTGGTGAGCAAGGTGCAAAAGGTCTCTAGGGCCCAAATGCTTAGATTTTTAAAGTAAAGTAATGACAAGTGATAGGTTCTCAGGGCTTTTCAAGCTCTAGGCCCTTTTTGAAGATTGCCTCACTTACCTTTTAGTGGACAAAATCCAAAAAGTCCCAAAGGCCTATAAGGCACTAAATTGAAAGTTTTGTTCATATAGATCCACGTGTCTCAAGGAAGATCACCCAACATTAAGGAAACATTTAAACCTGGTAATTAGTCATTATACTTCAAAGCATTAATGGTAACCCTAATTTCAAAATGAAAAAGATTATAACTAAGAAATTTTCCTTCATTCGCATTTACCTTTTACATTAAAAGCTTCTACTTTCATCTTCAATCCATTTGTGTGCCCTAGCTATGTGCAACTTGAAAGAGTGATTATGATGAATTCTTCAAATATTATCAGCTTCAATTGTGTACAACCCTCTAAATTTTTATTAAGTATTATTTGAGTTCCTTGTATTATGTTCATTAAATGGGATTTGAAAGTATATTGATGGTAATTTGAGTGAATAATTCATTTAAGTTCAAATTAGTACACTAGAGAGCTAGGGAAGATGGTTTCATTTGTGAAGAACAACATTGTTTCTTTGTTGGATGGAATCAAAGATACAGATGTTCAGGGATTAGACTTTGAAACCTTGTTGAATATCTTACAACAACCAAACCTTTTTCTATTAGTTTATAATCTTAGTATGAGCTAAACCACCCCTATGGTATCATTCCTCTTGGCTACCCTATACCCATAATTAGTTATTGCATGTGCTCAAGTATATCAACTAGACACTAGGACCATCATCGATGGTACCTAGTTAGTTATTTTCTATTTCACTCATATGGCCATTGGCACCATGCTCAAGATTCCTCCCTAGCATAAAATTATTACACTCTCCCTATAGGAATGCTAGGAGTACGTGGAAAAGAATGACAAGGTAATGTAAGACATTGTCAACTCCTATTGGCTAGTCAAGAAGAGGCAATAGGTCTCAAGAATGTCCAAAAGTTTGAAACTAGTAGAACTCAAAAAATTGCCCTAGTATGTGATTTCCATGGCATCCAAAATTTATGGGATTCCCACCATAGATAAATTGAGCCTTGGTTGTTCATTGTCTTAATTTGTGTGTTGGAATAGTAGAAGAAGTTGGATTGGGCTACCATTCTAAGTGACAACCTCCATAAGCAGATGATGCAAATTAAGGTAGAAATTCATTAAAATAAGAGGTTCATGGGTACATTTTATATGTCTTCTTACCTAATGTATAGCTTGGTACATAATAGGACATTTCAAGGGCTCACCAAGAATCGCAATGGAATGAGAATATATGAAATTTATCCAAAAATTACTCTAGATGGCTTCAAGAAAAATCTTTATAGGGTTTATAATTATTTATTCAACACTATGATGAGTGTCTTATTTCCCTTGAAGAGCCTTAATAGAATGTCTAAGGGGGAAAATAAATAATTTATTAGTATGGTGCCTCGTATATCTAATTTAAAACATTCACTTATATCAGGATAAGTGGTTACTTGAGGTCTCTGCATGAACTATTAAGATACTAGTATGATAGATTGGTAGTAATGAATTTGAGCTAATAGATGGTGCTCCTACATGATATTATAATGGAAAAAAAGATAAACAACCCCTTCAAGTTTCCAGTTGAGATTGAGCACTATTCATATCCTTCTATTGCCAAAGCAAAGGGGTTAGAATCAAAGATGGGCTAGTATATAATTGACAGGATGCCACCTAGGCCCAACTATGATATCAGATGGTTAGCAAACATAGTAACCAATGTGATTCTCCATCAATCACATTATGAATATATCTAGTCTAATTGTACCACTAAGGAGGATGTCAAAAAACTAGATTATATGAGGCTAATAATGCAGGAATTCATTGCCTACAATATTGCCCCAATCCCTAAGGACATGGATGATGATAAGAGGACACTATCTACCATATATAATCAGTCCAATATTAAATCTTAGGCCATCTCATAAGTATACTTCACTATTATAGAGAATGATTCCATTCTATGGAGAGCCATTGTAATCATGATAAGAACTTTTAGGTGGTTGAAGGAATATGGGGTTAATCTTAATGCTTATGATACCCCTATTATTTAAGATCTTAGATAGGTTTGGGATTTAAAGGGTTTCCTTCTAGATTATAGGGGTGATCCCCTACCTCCACCACCAGTTATGAAGGGCAAAGGGAAGAGTAAGGTTGGTGATGTTGACTTAACCAAGCCAATTGATGTGGAGTTAATATCAACATTACAATGTAAGGCAAGATTGTCTTTCTTGAAATTAAAAAGTTTGGTTGAAAATAGGGATAATATTACTACTAGAGAGGTCACATTAGCTAGTGCCACCCTAATATCCATTACAACAGAGGGAGCCCCAATAATGCCATCCATTCCACCTACTCCACCAGCATAATAGATAGCAGTTTCCCCTCCCCCAAAGATATATTCAAGGAAGAGAGGAGGTGAGGAAGGAAATAAGCTTAATAAAAATAGATTGAAGAGGGCTCTATAACCTCCAAGTGGATTTCCTATGAAAATTAAGGCAATTTTGTTTAAGGACCTACCTTCTAAGGAACTCCTTGTGAAAAGGAAAGAGGATCAATCCTCATATACTCATAAATTGAGAGATATGAGCGATGAAGAAGACTCAAATGAAGATAGGCCCATTGTAGAGGTGGTGAAAAATTAGTGATAATTCACTCCTCTCTAGTAAAAATTAGTTAGAGGACTCCAAAGGATTGACCCCAGACCCTAGTGAAGGTCTTGATGATGGATTTATTTATAGAAGAGGGCCCTTCATGAGTAAATATTAAAGGTAATGAGGAAGAAATTTTGACCTCAAATGACCCACTATCTTTTTAACATGTTGTGCAGGTTGGCATTAAGGTGACCACACAAGCTCAGGCCCCTCAAGAAAGGGAAGCCAATTCATCAAAAATAAAGACATTTGTTGAAAATGTTATCACCCAACCACCAGGCCGAGGTGATCAAAGTGGAATTGAAGAATTGAATAAATCTAATGAGAGAACTGAAGTGGAGCCAAAGTAGGGTACTCAAGCCGTCATTGACTTTGAAGTGGTGGTTTATCAATAAGGACTACAAGCGGCTCTAAAGGTATCACAATTTTTCACTTCCCCTCCAAAGGTGTAAAGTTTAGCATCATAGGAAAAAGTGAGTACAGAGGAAAGTGGGGGAACAAACCTATAAATGGGTACCTCCACCCATACATAAATAAATAAGTAATTAGATCAATCAAATAAATATGTTGAGGAGGGTACTTCAAGAAGAATTGATTTAATTGAGGTACCTCAAGGTATTCTTCCTCACATCAAGGTCCATGATCTAATCCAAAATAAAGGTCTAAAGGCTATGATTGGTGAAGAGTTACTTGAGGTAAATAAAGAGGTCACCATACCTTCATCCATACCTGAATCTCAAATAAATGAAAAAGGTGAAGTAGTCATGGAACCTTCTGGTCAGACAATTGGATAAGGGAGCTCCATTGAAAAGTTGCTCAAGGAGTCTCACCAATTCAATCCATATTTTTAATTTTTGGAGTAGATAGAGCCAAGCCTAGAAGGGAAACCTAAAGCAAACAAAGGTGGTGAGGGGTTGGAAAGTGATGAAGAGATCAAGTAGTTTGTGTTGAATCCATAACCCACTCCTGTGGTACTTCCTACATCAAGTACTCTAATGACACCACCTTTTACTATCTTGAGGCTAGCATCAATATCCACTACATCAATGGGTTTCTAGACCAAACCCCTTCTTTCAGTCAAAGAACATGTCGCATAAAATAAGGACATTATGAGAAAAATTAGGGAGATCAATGTAGTGAAGATCACTTAGGCATATAAGGCCAAATTAAACTAGATTACTATGTCACCTTTACAAAAAATATTGAAACCATGCACAAATGATATCCTTTAAGAATTCTCTCCAATTGAATCAGTAAGCCCAAGACTAACCTTTAAAATATTATCAACACTTTATTCCCAAATATCAAAGCATAAAGGACTTTATAATCTAGATGTACACTCTAAATGACTACCATAAAGATGAATACATCAGATTACCAATCAACTAAACATGTAAAATAGAGCACTACACTTCAACAATAGAAAGAGAATGGGAACCATGAACATATTTCATTTATTAATTGAATTTG
Source organism: Torreya grandis (assembly GCA_037957365.1). NCBI lineage: Eukaryota > Viridiplantae > Streptophyta > Pinopsida > Cupressales > Taxaceae > Torreya > Torreya grandis. The sequence continues at coordinate 6,158,061 of JARHVA010000022.1, forward strand.
TAATGAATACAATGTGTTCTAAACAAAATAACATGCTAACAATGTGCAATACAATTCTATGATAAGGGAGACATGTATTATGCTCTCAAAGTTTTCCAATGATTTTACAAATGAAACCAATTTGGCACTAGAAGGATCACACATAGATAATTATTTAAGACTTTAGCTCTTAACTCAAAAATTTAACCAACCCTTGTAAATTGACAGACCCCCTTTACTTATATAATTGAGCTTAGCCTAGCATATTCCTAAATGTGTTCTAGCTGAAAGATTCCTTCATTAGCCTAGAGTCTGTTAAACCTTGTAATAAACATGATTCCTCAAATATGCTCATGATCTTATGATGATGGTAATATTGATCCTCCACCTTGATAAAATATTTCCAGTTATCTATATGGAGGAAGATCCTAAAAAGGACAAACCAAACCTTTGTCCTTTTGCATAATAGTTAAGAACATCCCTTTCCTATCCTCATGATTACATAAAAACTAACTAAAAAGGACATGCCACTAATGGGCCAACTTGTTCCTCTACCTAGTATATCCTTATAGCATAGGGGCAATATTCCCTTGGTCTAGGCCCATTTAGTATTTGAATTTTACTCTATACTCCTTAAGCCAAGTGACAATATTCTAAAGCATGGTTTGATTTCATATAATGAGTTCTTTAAGATGGTCACAAGATTCCTCAAGTGACAATAATTGCTTTATCTTATCAGCATCAAAGGACTCTTGTGGTGCATCAATGAGGCTTTTCAGATCAATGCATAATGCCTCTTCCTCCAAATCATTTTCACAATCAAGGCTTACCATCTTTCTCAATATATCATTTATCTCTTTTATTGTAGTCTTGAAGGAATGTTCTTCCCCTTTTAAATTGAAGATGCCATATTTGAGCATCATCAAACGATGCTTGGTTTCCAGTTGACATTCCTTAGGCCTTTGGTGATCATTTGGAGAAATTATATTTGTTTCAATCAAAATGTCTTTGCCCATCTTATAGACCTCACCCATCTTCCATTAAACTTCTTCCCACTTCTTGATGTCTACCTCATAGAAAAACATTTGAGCATTGCACTCCCTTTCATGATCCACTATGTTGTTCAAGCATTTAAATGTTGAGTGGATCATTTATTCAACCCTAGTGTACATGTCTTTTTTCCATTTTTATGTTGCTTTCCCTCTAGATTTTAAATCCTTAATTTAGCTAAAATTGACTAACTCTATTGAGAAGAGAGGATGCTTTGGAGCTCTACTAGCAGCTAGAGTTACTTCCTGAGGCTCACTCAATAATTTTTACAAGTACCAGATCATAGCCTAATTTTGTGCCTTTAATTATTCCATAGAGGCTTTATCTTTATCCACTATATGAGCTACCATGTTTGCCAAAACTTGTGAGTTATGTGTTAGCTCATTCCTTGATGGCTCCCCTAGATTGTAGTTATAAACAATGTAGCTCTCAAAGGGAACATCTTTCTTCAAATCATCTAGGAAGGGTTTGGCTATCTCCACATTCCTTTCTCTTGTAGTGGTGAATGTGGTTCTCAAATGTGTTTTATCCTTCTTAGGGGGTTTGGCCTTATATACCTAAGTGTTCTTCACTATGTCGATCTCCTTAAATTTTCTCATAATTTCCTTCTTTTGTGTGACCTATTATTTGATCCAGATAAGGGGTGTGGTCTAGAAACCCATTGACATAGTAGACATTGATGTTGGCCTTGAGATAGTAAAAGGTGGTGTCATTGGAGTACTTGATGTACTAAGTGTCAAAGGAGTGGGTTGTGGTCTCAACACAAACTGCTCGATCTCTTCATCACTTTCCAACCCCTCACCACCTTTGGTTGCTTCAAGTTCCCCTTTTAGGTTTGGCTCTATCTACTTCAAAACTTTAAAATCTGGACCAAATTGGTGAGACTACTTGAGAAACTTTTCAATGGAGCTCCCTTGTCCTATTTTATAATTAGAAGTTTCTATGACTGCTTCACCTTCTTTACTTACTTGAGCTTCAAGTATCGATGAGGCTATGGTGACCTCCTTATTTACCTCAGGAAACTCTTCACCAATCATGGCCTATAGACCTTTATTATATATTGGATCATGTATCTTGATGTGAGTAAGGAAACCTCGAGGTACCTCAATTGAATCAATTCTTCTTGAAGTACTATCCTCAACATCTTTATTTGATTGATCTAATTTCTTATTTACTTTTTTATGGGTGGGGGTACCCATTTGTAGGTTTATTCCCCCATTTTCCTCTATACTCACCTTCTCCTTTGGTGTTAAACTTAACACCCTTGGAGGGGAAGGGACAACTTGTGATACCTCTGGAGCCGCTTGTAGTCTTTCTTGCTCAACCACCACTTTAGAGTCGATGGTGGCTTGAGTACCTTGCTTTGGCTCCACTTCAATTCTCTCATCAGATTTATTCAATTCTTCAATTCTACTTTGATCACCTTGGCTTGGTGGTTGGGTGATAACATTTTTAATAAATGTCTCCATAACTGATGAATTGGCTTCCCTTTCTTGAGGGGCCTGAGCTTGCATGGCCACCTCAATACCAACCTTCACAACATCTTCAAAAGATAAAGGGTCATTTGAGGTCAAAATTTCTTCCTCATTACTTTTACTCTTTACTCTTGAGGGGCACTCTTCTACAAATAAACCCATCATTGGGACCTTCAATGGGTTCTGGGGTCTTTCCCTTAAATTCTTCTACCTATTTTTTTACTTGCAAAGGAGTGAATGCTCATTGCTTCTTCATCACCTCTGCAATGGGCCTATCTTCATTTGAGTCTTCTTCATCACTCATATCTCTCAATTTTTGACCATATGAAGATTGATCCTCTTTCTTTTTCATATGGATTTCCTTGGAAGGTAGGTCCTTAAACACAACCTCCTTCCTTTTTATATGAAATTAACTTGGATATTGTAGAGCCCTCTTAACTCTCTTTTACTTGGGTTTCTCTCCTTCTTCCTCACCTCCTCTTTTCCTTAAATATATCTTTGGGGGAGGGGCAACTATTGTTGTTGTGTTGGTAGAATAGGTGGAATAGTAGTTGGAATGGTTGGCATTATTGGGGTTCCCTCTGTTGTAATGAATATTGGGGTGGAATTGGCTAATGTGACCTCCCTAGTAGCAATCTTATCCTAATTTTTATCCAAACTTGTTAATTTTGAGAAGGAAAATCATGCCTTAGATCATGATGTTGATATTGATTCCACATCAATTGGCTTAGTGAAGTCAACATCACCATCCTTGTTCATCCCTTTGCCCTTCATAACTAGTGGTGGAGTAGGGAATCACCACTATAATCTAGGAATAAACCCTTTAACTCTCAAACCTATATGAGCTCCCATAGAGTAGGGACATCATAATCATCAAGATCAACCCTATGTTCCTTCATCCACCTGAAAGTTCTTCTCATAATTACAATGGCTCTCCATGGAATGGAATCATTCTTCATAACATTGAAGTATGCCTATGAGATGGATTGGGATTCAATATTGGAATGGTTATATATGGTATATAGTTTCCTCTTATTATCATCCATGTCCTTGGGGATTTGGGCAATATTGTAGGTAATGACTTGCTGCATTATTAGCCTCATATAATCTAGTTTTCTAATGTCATACTTGATGGTGCAATTAGATTAGATATCTTCATAATGTGATTGATATAGAATCACACTAGTTTTTGTGTTTACTAACCATCTAATATCATATTTGGGCCTGGGTGACATCCTGTCAATCACATACTAGCCCATCTCTTAATTCAACCCCTTCACTTTGATGATACAAGGACATAAATAGTGTCTAATCTCAACTAGAAACCTCAAGGGGTTTTTTATCTTTTTCATCGCTATCATCTCATGTGGGGGCACCATCTACCAACACAATTTTAAACCCTATAGATATTTTTCTTGAAGTCATCTAGTGTAATTTCTAGATAACTCTCATATATTCTCATTCCATTAGGATTCCTGGTGAGCACTTGGAATGTCCTACTATGCATCAGGATGTACATTAGTTAAGAAGAAATATGGAATATACCTATGAACCTCTCATTTGAATTAATTTCTACCTTAATTTATATCATCTACTTTTGTAGGTTGTCACTTAGAATGGTACCCCAATCTAGATTCTTTTGCTGTTCCAACACATAGATTAAGACTATGAACATTCAAGGCTCAAATTTATCTGTGGTGGGCATCCCATAAATCTTGACCACCATGAATATCACATACTAGGTAAACTCCTTAAATTTTACCAATTTCAAACTGTTGGACATTCTCAAGACCTTTTGCTTCTTCTTGACTAGCTAGTAGGAGTTGACAATGTCCCAGATCATCTTATCATTCTTCTATGCATACTTATGGGATTCTTACAAGGAGAGTGTAATAATTTCAAGATGGGGAGGAATCCCTAGCATGGTGATAAGGTTCATAAGAGTGAAAGAGAAAATAATTGAATGGATACCATCGATGATGGTCTTAGTGTCTTGTTGATAAACCCAAGCACATATAATAACTAATTTTAGGTACAGGGTAGCCAAAGGGAATGTTATCATAGGAGTGATGTATCTAATTCCAAGATTAGAAACTACTGAAAGAGGGTTCAATTGTTTTAAGACATTTAATAGGGCTACAAATTCTAACCCCTGAACATCTATATCTTTAATTGCATCCAACATAAAAACAATGTTGCTCTTCACAGATGCAGCAATCTTCCCTAGCTCTCTAATGCACTAATTTAAACTTGAAAAAATTATTCACTCAAATTACCCTCAATATACTTTTAAACCCCCTTTAATGAACACAATAATAGGATCTTGAAGAATGCTTATTAAAAATCTAGAGGGATATATGCAATTAAAGCTAAAAATCTTTGAAGAATTTAACGTAATCACTCTTTCATGTTGCACATAGATAGGGCACACAAATGGCTTAAGGACACAAGTAAAATTTTTGAATGCAAAAGTTAAATATGAATGAATTCAAATGCCTTAGTTATAATCCTTTGCATTTTGAAATTAGGGTTACCATTAATGCGTTGAAGCATAATGACTAATTACTAACTACCCCCTTTAGTTGTTTAAGCTTCTTTTGAATGGGGAAGGAGAAGGTGTAAATGTTTCCTTCATGTTGGGTGATCCTCCTTGAGACACATGGATTCATATAAATAAAAAATTTAATTTAGTGCCTTATAGGCCTTTGAGGAATTTTCGGATTTCCACCAAAAGGTAAGTGAGGCAATCTTCAAAAAGGGCCTGGAGCTTGAAAAGCCTTGAGAACCTGTCACGTGTCATTACTTTACTTTAAAAATTTGAGTGTTTGGGCCCTTGAGACCTTTTGTACCTTGGCCACCAAAAGGTAAGTAAGGCAACCTTAAAAAATGGCCTAAAACTTATAAAACCCTAAGGACCCACCATGTGTCCAACTTAAATGCTAACTAGGACTTTCGGCCAAATTTTCACCTTTACACCATCCTTCTTGATATGGGGAAGGGTGAAAGATCCTTCTACCTCCTGAAAATTCTCTTATTACTTGTAAAAGGAAATGAACAAGTCATCACATTATAAATTTGACAAATTTAACTTGGGAATTTTCTCAAGATAAAGTCTTAGGAGCCCCCTGAGATGACCATGTGTCTTTCATTTAGATCATCAGGCAATTCCTTACCTCAGTCACCAAAACATGTCAAAGGTGTAATTTGTCAATTTCATCCAAGCCCTATAACATTTATTCTTCAAGCATAAGGTAGTAAATCAATGTATGCAAGGAAACTTAGGTACATTTCTATCTTCACTCAATGAATCTTCCCATCATGAAACCTTTAGCTAAACCTTATAATTCCTTTAGGACTATTGAAAATGTCCTCCATCTTAAGAAGTGCTCTTTGGACTTTTTGGTAGACACCCTTTAGGAATTTTGCAAGGGTAAAATTCCTGAAGGAAATAATCCTTCAAACATTTTACAGAGGGCAAAATGACCCTTTGAAAGTGCCTTTTGGGAATTTCGCAAAGGCAAAATGCCTAAAGGAAATGATCCTTCAGAGCTTTCATAAGCGAAAAATGACCCTATAAATCCTTTAGGCCTTTTGTGTGGTAAAATTGGTTGAAGGGAAAGTGCCCTTCGGACCTTTTACCGTGGACAAAAAATTCCAAAAAAAATAACCTAAAAACACTAAAGACCAAAAAGATAGGGTATGGAATTCTTTTGGGACTTTTGAAGCGGACAAAATGTCTGACAAAAATAAATTTTTAGACCTTTTGTCTAAGACAAAAATCTCAAAGACCTATTTATGCTGGGTATTATGTTCATGTAAAAGGCCCAAAAATTCCCAGGGAAGGAACATTTTCACTAGGAAAAATTAGGACAAAGGACTTGACAAATTATAAACGTGAACTCGACTTTTCAAAGGAAAATATAGAGATAGAATTGGGGCTAATGATTTAAACATTGACACTCAACCTATTCTATACTTCGGCATTTTCACTGATAGGGGCCCAATTGTTTTAATGCAATTTTGGGCATTAACACAAAGCTCTCATAAAACATGGCAAATCAACAAAACACCCCAAATAAAGACATTGAAACACAACATATTCTCAACATCCCAAATATTTTGATGTTAAAAAGGGTACAAATTACTTGGTGTAGATTTGGGCTCCAACAAAGTTGTGAACGATTTCTATAGGAATCATACTTTTATAAGAGTAATGTATAATCATTGATCTACTAGGTATATATCATAATGAATCATACATATAAATCTAATTGAGTATATCTTAAATAAGAGTCATTATATAATATAACACTATATAATTTACCTGATGTAATTGATTATGATAATGTTTCAATATTAGATATATTATAACGATCTACTATGTATATATAATCATTGAACCATACATAAGAGTAATACAAATCCATATGTATACAGTCGTTCAATATAAATATATATAGACAGGTAGTTAAATTATATAGATGCAATCTTAATAAATAGTATACTATAGTTTCTTACATCCCTATTGGCATAATCAATACAGTGGATGTTTATAATCTAAAAAGATACCAAAGTTTAGTTACTAATTATTCATTATGGCCAATACTATAATGGACAACAGAACAATTATATGGAGGTGCTAAAATATGTAGACAATTATTCCCATATCTATAATTATCAAACTTTCATTCCTTTTCCCTGATTTACTCGGTCCATACGAATATAAAGGCACGAAAAATTTCAAGGTTCCATAAGAACAATAGCACCTACCTAATTATACTTCTCTTGGGAACATTCTCTCTTTTTCCATTCTTGTGTCAAGCTTCTCCTTTCTTCTTCTCCTCTATTCTCTGTGTCTCTCCCTTTTTATGTATGTTGTGCCCTCTTTTCGTCTTTCTAAATATATTCTTTCTTCTTCTATTAAGATGAAAAAGGGCGTAACATTTTTTTATTTTAGATTTTTCCCTTTTCTTTTTGTTTTTATTTATTTTTATTATTTTTATCAATATCCTTTTTTTCCCTAAATTTAAACCTTTCCATTTTCTCTTTATTTAAAAATTGTTTTTTTCCTCCCTTTTATTTATTTTAAGAATTTGTTCTCTTTTTCCTCTTTTTCCTCTTTTTACCTCTTAATTATAAATTATTATATTTTATTTAATTTACTTCTAATTTCAATAATCCATATATTTGATAATTAAATTAACACTTTAAATGACTTAAAGATTAATTCATAAATCAATAAACTCAAATTTAATCTAATTATGCAAATCACATTTATAAAAGCATTAATAGTCATACACACAAATCACATAAGATGAAATCTATATAACCATGTAAATTATGCTATCAACCATGTATAAATAACTATCTAATGCAAACATCATCAAAACACACTATGCTAACTATTCCACTATGCATCTAACATGTATTACTAATGTGGTGTATGCAAGGTTCTAGCCAATTTCTCTATCATTCTCTAACATCTCCATCTATGTCACCTTCTCTGATGATGCTCTCCCTCCATCATGCTCTAAGGGATGAGTTATCTTGCATCAAACTCACAACAAGTATATATTTCGATCATAACATCATGTTATATAGACATCATAAAATATAACTTAAATAACAAATCAACGTGATCATGTTGTATAAATATACCATATAACTAACTCATAGTAATGTAATCATGTAACCTAAGTAATATCCAACTATCCCATAACAACATATATCTCAAATTTTAGTTAAAATAACCAAATCAAATTGTTAACTATAAATATCCATGTATAATTAAGTAAGTTTGCTTAGTGAGGAGTAAATATGTAACTTATAAAAATGTTATAATACATGTTTCAAGCAGTCATATTACCACTATGTCCATTAACCTCTGGCCAAATACCAATAGACCAATAACTTCACCTAACAATGCCTATCAACCAAATTATGCCTACCAACCTCCTTATGCCATTAATTCTTTTTCAAACTGTGTTAGTAGCCAAGCTCAACACTGCTCAAGAATCACCATTCTAGGACCTATTACCTCCCTAACTAATTACCAAATCCCTATACCAGATCAAGATTATGCAATCATAACTTGACAATACAATATTAACATCAAAGGATGGTATCTAAATGTCATTAATGAGCCCATTCAAACCTCCATGCCTATAAAAAACAAACCAATTTCCAAAACCAAAGGGAAGAACTATGACATTATGGAGCAGTTAAAGAAAACACATGTGTAGATATCTAGCATATATTCAATGCATACATATAACATGCACCAAGAATTTTAAAATAAGTACCTAAGCTAACCCCTCATACTTGATGACATCATGCCATGTAAATGTCAAGCCATGGTAGGACACTTGGCCCCTGGCCAATGTCTTACCTTTGACCAAAGTGACATGTCATCCTTGGGCCCATTGCATAATAAATCATTATACATTGACGTTGGTATAAAAAACCACAAGCTTAAGCATGTCCTTGTAGACAATGGTTTGGGATTTAACATTGCATCTCTGAAGTTGGTAAAGCATCTCATATACATAGTGGTCGACCTAAAACTAGATACTATTATCATCAAGGTGTATGATAATGAGGAATGGGAATCACAAGGTACTATCAACTTGCCAATGGTCATTGGGATTTTGACCCATGTTTTATACCTAGACTTATATTACAATCTACTATTGGGCTAACCCTAGCTTCATGAAACTAGGGTCATACCTTCCACATTGCATTAGTGTATTAAATTTCCTCATTTAGGGATAAAAGTGATTATACCAGTTGATCTCCATCCCTATCAATATTTTAAACATCTTAAGGCTGAGTATAAAATCTATAACTATCATTTTGGATTGAATCCTATGCCCGGATCTAATTAAGGAAAATCCAAGAAATCCAATACATTGAATTAAGACTCAATCCAATTACATTGACCCAGATAGCCTAGCTTATACCTCATATGCACCTGTACCAGACATTACCAATCACATTTACATATATCCACCAAAGGTATAGGATAATACAATACCCATGACTCATATATTTCTAATTTTCCATAAAACCCTAAAGCATATGGGAGACCCAAGTCAAAGACTACTCACATGGAATGGTAGACCAAGGGAAAATCTTAGCTTAACAAACCAATTATTTTCAAATCAGCATCTGGCATAGAATAGGACCCCTTAGCCAATGATAATTCATGGGTTTATACCAATGGGCTAGCTGACTATTACCAAATTATAAAGTATCATATTCCTAATCAAATTATGGATCAACTAGTTTATGAACATAGAGGACTATGGATACATTAATAAGGAATAATCAATCCCATTTCAATGACTAAGTATAAAATAACCCATGGTATTAGATTTAAATCACCTGGGGGTGACCCCATATACCTTATTTGGGTTCCAACACCATCAACTAACAAATATGATGCCAACAATGATGCAAGGTCTGATTATAGCATCTATAATAATGTTACCAATATGAATTTGTTTAACCCCTATGTCATTTGTACCATTAACCTTATTTATCACCCTTCGCCTCTTACCCTTTATCACCCATAATTGATAGATTGGGACTAATAAAAATTGACTATGCCATTAGAAGAGTTTGAAAATGATGAAGCCATCTGTGAATTTATGGGTTTGAGGAATCACATTCCTCTTGGTGATCGCAAACAAGTATTTTCTATCAGATTGGATCATATTTTAGAGAGTGGGTGAACTTCCTTGGCCAAAAATAAAAAAAATCAAATATTAAAGTTTGAAAGTGAAAACCTCTTTGAGGCACTTTCTAACCAAGGAAAAAATAAAGAAAAAGGTAAGTCTCTTGGTGAAAACCTATTTTAGGCACCATTAAATGGGGATGTTCACCCCTCTTCATATGAAGCATAAGATACCAACAGTCCAAGGCTTATTTATGGATTAGAAATCAGTATTGAGGAGTGATGAGCTTTTGTGAAAATTATTCAAGAGTGCCCTAAGGTATTTGTTATGTGGCCTTTACCAACATTAGGATATTCTGATTTGTCTTACTTGGAAGAATCAGATGAGACATTTTGATAAGAGGACTATGCTATTACCAGCTAGTTTACCTCCTTATCAACTATTTTAGAAGATGGTTCTACACTTCTTGTATAGGACACTTCTAAGGTTAACATTGGGACTCTAGAGTACCCAAAATGGATCAAACTAGGCACGTCCCTCATAGAGGATAAATGTGAAGTTTTTATAGCCCTTTTGAGGGAGTTTATTTACATGAGCCTATTCAAATACACTATGTTTGGACCCCACCTTATTTGTACATCATCTTTTTGTACATCTTGATGCCAAACTAATTAACCAAAAGCTGCGAAAAATGCATCCTCATATTGTTGTGCTAGTCAAGAAAGAGTTAGATAAATTCTTAGATGTAATATATATTCATCCTATTGATTATTCAAAATGGATTTTTAACATTGTGTTGGTGAGTAAGAAACTAGAAGGTGTCATAATATGCATTGATTTTTGGAATATTAATAAATACTGCCCAAAGGATAACTTTCTTCTACCAAATATTGACATGATTGTCAATTCTACATCGAGATATGAAATAATTTATCTTGTGGATGGCTTGTTAGGATATAACCAAATTAGAATTACACCTTGACCAATACAAGATAGCATTCACCACTCTGTGGGGAATGCTTTATTATCAGGTGATGCCACTTGGACTCAAAAATTTAAGAACCACTTACCAATGATCCATGACATTCATTTTCCATGATATGATGCACAACATCATTGAGAACTATGGCAATGACATCTTGGGTAAATCAAAGACCCATGCAAACCATCCATCTATAGTTTGAAGAATCTTTGAGATACTTTGAGAGTAAAAAGTTTTGTTGAACCCTAAGAAGTGTGTATTTGGTGTAACTTCTTGTAAGTTATTAGGCTTCATTATCTCTCACAGGGGTAATGAAGTTGATCCATCCAAATTTTGAGCCATTAATAAAATGCAACCACCATCTACCTTGAAGTAGCTCTATAGTTTGTAGGGTAAGATCTAGTCAATCTGATGCTTCATATCATAGTTGGTCTATAAATGCCATTGTTGAAAATATTGTCATTGATGTCAAAGGTTTAGCATTATTGGTGATAAAGGCCCCATTGCATTTAATCTTGTTTGTAATAAATATATCTTGGCTAATATGAGTTAATATTTATTTAATATTAACTAATATATTTTTGGTTGCATATGAGACAAAACAAGGGCCCATGGAGAAGTTGAAGAGCCACAGGGTAAAGACAAAAGAAGGATGGGATGCATTTTCCAATGAAGAGTCATCTTGGGGAATACCAAGAGTCACCAAGTGAAGACAAAAGAGTAAGGGCATAATTTCTCATGAAGGGACACTTTGAGGAATACGAAAAGTCACCAAAGATAAGGACAAAAGTGGGAAGGACATTTTTGGTCATGAAGGGTCACCACATGACTTTTCAAAGGCTTGAATATGAAGGGTTATCCAAGATTGGCACCATTTTCCATGAGGATTGAAGGGTCACAAAGGGGGAAGGCCAAAGGTCATTTGGAAAGCTATAAATAAAGGCTTGAGAAGCCATTTGTAAATGTGGTTGAGAGAGGTTGATTTGATATTGTAATATCTAGCTTAGAAGAGCAATTGTGAGAGATGAATATGATTTGTATTTGTTATATCTAGCTTAGAAGAGCAAAGGTGAGAGAGAGGAAGGAGATGTTGTATTGATCTATCATTTGTTGAGATAGCAACATTGAGAGATAGGTGTGTGTTATACACAAAGGGGTTGGTGCTCCTGTGGGTTGGTGCTCATGAATTTTTGTTGGGTTGGTTCTTGGCAAAAGGGTTGGTGCTCATAAATTATTGTTGGGTTAGTGCTCAGCAAAGGGGTTGGTGCTCCTGTGAGTTGGTGCTCACAAATAGTAGTTGGGTTGGTGCTCGACAAAGGGGTTTGAAGCTCATGTGGGTTGGTGCTCACGAATTGTAGCTAGGGTTGGTACTCAGCAAAGGGGTATGGTGCCCCTGTGGGTTGTTTCTCATGAATATACTTGAGATTGTTCTTCGTAGTTTTTCCCATATTGGGTTTCCACGTTATATCTAGTGTCTCTTTCTATCTTGTGTGATGTTTATTGTTTGAGTTTTATTACATATCTTGAATGTTTGATTAAGTGGAATTCGATAAAGGGAAAGTTTTATAAGATATATAATATACTGATTCACCCCCCCTCTCAAAAAATTATGTGCTTAACAATTGGTATCAGAGCAGGTTCTTTCAAAAAGGGTTTAACAACTTGAAGGTAGATCAAAGAAAAGCATAAGATGGCCAAGCAGCTAAAGAAGGAAAATCAAGAGTTAAAATCTGTGGTTGGTTGAGGCTCTTAAGAAAAAGGTGTGTATTTTGGATTCTAAGTTGGCTATAGAAGTAAAAGAAAATAAGATATTTATTTAAGATCTTAAGAATTAGTTAGAGGTTATAAATTCAATTTTAACATCAAAAGAAGAAGAGTGTAATCAGTTGAAGGATGAGTTAGGTTCTTTAAAGGATAATCATGAGAAGCTTATAATCAAGGTTGAGAAAGATCATGAAATATTGGTCCAAGGAAAGAGGATGCAGGTTTTGAAGGCAAATCAAAGAAATCAATCAGGCAGCCCAATGCTTTTAAGTTTTCAAATTCTTTTCATGGCCGTTGTTTTTTTTTTCATCATGTTGGTCATAGGGCAAGAGACTGTATGAGGAGAAGCAATCAGTCAAAGGGAGATCTCAGTCACATTTAAGAAAAAGGTATGAGAAATATTGTTTGCTTTTGTTGTCATGAGGTTGGACATATTGCTAAATTATGTCAAAATAAAGTAAAGAGATATTCAAGGTATGTCAAAGGATATAGAGCCCTTATAAAATATGAGAAAAGACAAATTCAGGTTTGGAGACCTAAAATAGTAAAGGTTGATCAGGTTGAGTTTAAGAGTGAGAATGAATTACTTGTTATAGTTGAAAAAGAATCAAACAAGAAGGATTGTGCAGAATCTCTTGTTACATTTGAGCATGAGCTTTGTCAAGATAAGATAGTTGTAAAAGTTGAGAAGATGAAAAACATAATAAATGATAAGGTTAGTAGGGAAAAAAGGTTAGACATGCTTAAACAGATTCTAAAAGAAAAACATAAGAAGATCAAGGAAGAAATAGAGGAGATGTGGGAATCTCTTGAGATTTGTTTCTAGGACCCTTTGTGTGGGGTGTCTCTTCTAGGCTTCAAGGAGACACTTTTAAGAAAAATTGAAGCATGGTGGATGCTTTTGGGTCTTGGCTATGTTGCATGACAAGAAGGTGAGTTGGAAGATTAATTTGTATATCTTTTGCATCAGTATTATGGTTTGAGGCTATTAGAATGATTCTTGCATATGCAATGTTTCAAATGATTATGGTCATAAGAAATTAGAATGTTGAAAAAGAGCTAACAGTTTTAGAAAGAAGGAAAAGGATACTCATACAGATTCAATCAAAGAGGATCAGAGTTTCAAAGCTCCATTCATCAAGAAGAAGGTTCAGACATGTTCATGGCAGAGGAAATAACTTGAAGATTCTATGTTGGTGCAAACAGCTTTGCATGTAAGAAATAAAGATCAGCCATGGTTCGTTGACAACGGATGTTTGAGGCATATGATAGGAGATAAGAGTAAAGAAGATCAATGGTGGCATAGTGAAATTTGAAGATAAAACCACTGCCAAGATAGATAGAAAAGATTCTCAAAGGACATGCAATGTTTTAATCAGATATCTTCTCAAAGACATGCGAGATGAGTTGGGAGTAATTTCTATTACTTCTTGCCATTGATGTTCAGCATCAAGTGAGGGGGAGCTAAGTGTTAGCTCTAGGTAGGCCCTTTTCCATTGATGTCAAAGGGGGAGAATAATAAGTACAAGTACAGGTGAAAAAAATAGGTACAAGGAATAGGTACAAGTTGTTACAGTAAGGGGGAGTTACTGTATGTTTTTAGATGACGGTATGTGCAGGTGACAAGATGTGGCAGTTTCAAGATTGAGGTTGCCATCAACGACAAAGGGGGAGATTGTTGTAAATATTGTCATTGATGTCAAAGGTTTAGCATTATTGGTGATAAAGGCCTCCTTGCATTTAATGTTGTTTGTAATAAATATATATTGGCTAATATGAGTTAATATTTATTTAATATTAACTAATATATTTTTGGTTGCATATGAGACAAAAGAAGGGCCCATGGAGAAGTCGAAGAGCCACAGGTTAAAGACAAAAGAAGGATGGGATGAATTTTCCCATGAAGAGTCATCTTGGGGAATACCAAGAATCACCAAGTGAAGACAAAATATTAAGGGCACAATTTCTCATGAAGGGACACTTTGAGGAATATGAAAACTCACCAAAGATAAGGATAAAAGTGGGAAGGACATTTTTGGTCATGAAGGGTCACCACATGACTTTTCAAAGGCTTGAATATGAAGTGTCATCCAAGATTGGCACCATTTTCCATGAGGATTGAAGGGTCACAAAGGGAGAAGGCCAAAGGTCATTTGGAAAGCTATAAATAAAGGCTTAAGAAGCCATTTGTAAATGTGGTTGAGAGAGTTTGATTTGATATTGTAATATCTAGCTTAGAAGAGCAATTGTGAGAGATGAATATGATTTTTATTTTTTCTATCTAGCTTAGAAGAGTAAAGGTGAGAGAGATAAAGGAGATGTTGTATTGATCTATCATTTGTTGAGATAGCAACATTGAGAGATAGGTGTGTGGTATACACAAAGGGGTTGGTGCTCCTGTGGGTTGGTGCTCACAAATTATTATTGGGTTGGTGCTCCTATGGGTTGGTGCTCATGAATTGTTGTTGGGTTGGTGCTCGGCAAAGGGGTTGGTGCTCCTGTGGATTGGTGCTCATGAATAGTAGCTGGGTTGGTGCTTGGCAAAGGGGTTTGAAGCTCCTGTGGGTTGGTGCTCACAAATTTAGCTGAGGTTGGTACTTGAAAAAGGGGTATGGTGCTCTTGTGGGTTATTTCTCATGAATATACTTGAGATTGTTCTCTATGGTTTTTCCCACATTGGGTTTCCACATTATATCTGGTGTCTCTCTCTATCTTGTGTGATGTTTATTGTTTGAGTTTTATTGCATATCTTGAATGTTTGATTAAGTGGAATTTGATAAAGGGAAAGTTTTATAAGATATATAATATACTAATTCACCCCCCCTCTCAGTATATTCTGTGCTTAACAGCCATATGTTTATGCACTTACTAAAAAAATACATTACTTTCTCATGAAATGAAGATCGCCAAAAAAATTGATCATTTTAAAGAATATTTGGCCAATCCACCTATTTTATTGCCACCTATGCCAAATAAGCCATTTTTAATTTACATATCCACAACTAAAAATGCCTTGGAGGCACTTTTGGCACAACATAATGAACAAGGTAAAGAGCATGTTATTTATTATCTAAGTTGAACAATGGTTATGTATGAGCACAATTATACACCAATTGAAAAATCTTGTTTAACTATGGTTTTCATAGCCCAAAAGTTACATCATTACATGTTGAAAAATAAAACCATTGTTATTTTCAATGTAGATATTCTCAATTATCTACTTTCTAAAATAGCTTTATAGGGCCACATGGCAAAGAGGATCATATTTTTAAGTTTGATATTGAGTATGCCAATCAAAAGGCCATTAAGGGACAAGTACTCATAGATCATCTTGTAGAATCTCCTCTTCACAATAATAAACCTCTTGTATTTGGATTTAAGATAAAGCCATTATGACAACAAAAACATAAGCACCTCTTAAGATAGACCAGTGAAAGATGTATTTTGATGGTTCCTTTACCATACATAGTTCAGGTTTTGAAATATTGTTTATCATGCCACAAGGGGATATTATTCCTATGTATTTTTGCATTATTTTTTCCTATACCAATAACATGGTTTAATATGAAGCACTCATTTCAGGACTTCATCAAGAAGTATAGTGAAACCTCCAACATTTACTAGTTCACGGTGATTCATAGTTAATCATCAATTAGGTCATAGACCATTACTAGATGAAGGATGAGAAGTCAGTACCATAAAAAGACATGGTCGATACTCTCAAAAAAAAATTACCAACATTCAGTTTGAATAGATACTAGAGATAATAATAGAACAACTGATACCATGGCCATAATTGGCTCCATGATTTAGATCATAGACAGAGCCAGGGATCAATTTTTTGTGGAACATCTATTAGCACTAACACATAAACAATCAGTCATTGAGATGGTTTGCAACATTATTGGTCACATATATCCCTAGTATTATGACATATATTCTTATTTCCAAGACGAAATTATTCCACCTGACCTTTCACATAAGAATCAAAAATCCTTCATCCACAAAGCCTTTTGTTATACCCTACTTGGACCTACCTTGTATCATAGAAGTTATGATGAAACTTTGCTTTGTTTTTTACCTTTAGTAGAATCTAGATTATTATTGAGGGAAGCTCACAAAATATTCTATGGATCCCCAACTAGTGTGGCAATCTTAGCCAAAATTTTATTGCATATTGGTTATTACTGGTTAACTATGGAAATAAACACAG
Source organism: Torreya grandis (assembly GCA_037957365.1). Lineage (NCBI taxonomy): Eukaryota > Viridiplantae > Streptophyta > Pinopsida > Cupressales > Taxaceae > Torreya > Torreya grandis. The sequence goes on from JARHVA010000022.1 coordinate 6,175,200, forward strand.
TTGCATATGTTAAGAAGTGTGTAAAGTATTAGAACCATGCTAATCTAATTCATGATCCATTAAAAACACTCAAAATTTCAAAACACTAACAATACCATGGTCATTCTCAATGTAGGGACTTAACCTCATATTAAATATTAATCCTACATCTTCAGATGACCATAAACATGTCATAACTACTACTAAATATTTTCACTAAGTGGGTGGAAGTAATTCCTCTCACTTATGACACAAGTAAGTAGATATCCAAATTAATATTTAAGCATATCATTTGTCATTAAAGTATCCCCTCCAACATTATATTTGATAATGGTGGATCATTTAAAAACAAATTTGTGAAATTTGTACCCAATGTTGTATCAAACAACATTTCTATACCACCTATTACATGCAAGGCAACGACCAAGTTGAGGTTTCTAATAAAACCATTATCAATATTTTGAAGAATATTATCAATTATGTTGATCATAATTGTCACTTGCATCTATTTAACACCCTATGGGCATACCATACCACTCTTTGTACTCCAATAGGATTTACCCCTATTCCCTTATTTACAACACTGAGGCCATTCTTCATGTCGAGGTTGAGTTGCCTTCTCTCTGGATTTCACTCTAGCACATCATTGATGATGAAGACTATAGATTAGTTTACTTATAAGATTTTTAATTTATATATGGAAGTGCATGTCTACCTTGAATAACCTTCAGGCATATTAGAACATATTATGGGGCCAATACAATTGGTGTATTAACATTGAGAATTCTAGCTTGGTGACCTTGTTTTAAAATAAAATCAAAAGAATGTTAATGTTGAGATAAATAATAAGGAAAATTTCCAACCTAACTAGTTAGGGCCTTATTTAATAATTGTTAACTATGGTTCTAGAACATATAGGCTTTCCATGCCAGAAGGAGATGAATGTGATGAGCTGATGAACATAATGCACCTCAAACATTTTTATACTTTAAGCACTCAAATTATTGTATATAAGGATCATTTAAGTTATGCCACACTATACCTATTATTTTTACCATTCCCTCTATACCTTAGCCTAATACCATCTAGTTTTATTTACCTAACCCCAACCTATCATGTTTGGCCTTGGTTTTGATTCAAGTGTACTTAGGCACGTCTAGTGGTTGATGATAGATTCAATTTTAATATTTATTTCAAAATCAAACTCTCAGATGGTAGTATATTAAAGCAATATGAAAGTGGTCCTTGAAATTACATCCTTCATTTGTTATTTTGTTCTATTACTCATTCTACTAATTATAACCGCCTATGGGGAAATTACTACCACCAACCCTTGTCATTATTTCCTAATTATAGTTGCCTATGGGAAAATAAGGAACAACCCATTTACCATACATTATTACATTACCTTTCCATCATTGTGCCATACCTTTCCATTTGCCTATACCCAAACTTGTTGGTATTTAGTCAGATGTCTTTTTTGAAGGTGGAATTATAGTGACTTGAGGTCCTTTGAGCTTATGTAGGCAATGCTCAATTTACATTGAGGTTAGTTTAGCCACCACTTTGCCATGTTCTCACCATTTTATGATTTAGACCATTTTTTATCTCATAATCCTCCATTGATTTGAGATACCCAAAAACATTGGAAATATTTTCCAAGCTTTCACTATTGTAAGTGGAACTATAGTGGCTTGAGGTCCATTTGGACTATGTAGGTAGCACTCAGTGTTTTTTTAGGTCATTTTGGCCACCCTTATTTGAACACTCTCATCATTTTTCAATCACCCTAAGCCACGCTCTATCCATTTTATGAGTTATACCATTATGTATCTCATAATTCTCCATTGAGTTGAGATGCCTAAAATTTTCTAAAAACATTTTAAATAGTTTGAAACCCCTAAACATTTGAAAAGACCTAAAAAAATCCTAAAAATCACAAAATCATGAAAATTGGCTTAGAATTTCCATGAGAAATATAAAGCCATCAAAAAATTTGGGAATGGACTTTCTTACCTATCCAGCTTCATTTCTAGGTTACTTGGCCTTTTCCCTCCCATTTTTGGGAGAATTACATTGCCCTGAGGTCCACACAAACTATGTAGGCAGAAGTTGGATACTTGGGATATCTCAAGTTAGCTCAACCACGACCAGTTTCTTCATGATCACTTCTTTGCCTTAAATATTTTGGGTCTTATAGCTATTTCACAAGTAATTGCTTGTCCTTTAGTTTCCCCATCCTTAATGTTTTCATATGATCTCACTATTTTTAGAACAATTTCTATCTGAACAATCTAACCATTTTATGAGTAATTTATGTTTGAATGCTCTTATCTTTTATGAGCAACCTCAGCCAATGCTCTCACTATTTTGTAAACTCATTGTCATTCCAAGCCATAGCTGTAATGAACATTATGAATTACCAATTCAGTTCATTTATGGATACTCATCTTTTTATCTTTTAGTATGGTTTTAGCCTAAACTATGCTCTTTTGCTTGCACAAATTTATTTGTGTTAATGCTTTTATGATTGTGAACATCATCCCCCTCTTTTCTTGCACACTCATTATTTTGTGATATTTCTCTAATAGTCCTCTACAATTCAATCATGCTTTCTTATCATCATTTTCTTCTATCCTATATCTTGGAAGAACTACATTTGGCATGAAGTTCATGTTGGATCTTGTGTCTATGGAACTATGTAGGCAACATTCACTTTCCTAATGCATCTAGAGTCATCTCGGTTATCCCTTCCTTTTATTCTATTCTCCCCATCTTTTTTGTTTATGTCATTGTTACGTATAGCCTATGGGTAACCATTTATCATCATACCCTTTGTCATTGTTCCCTATAGCCTAGGGGTAACATTGTGCCATTTGTTTTTGTGTTGTTTTACCTGTGTCATTGATACCTAGCTTAGGGGTCACCTTGTCATCAAGAGTAACACCTATATTACACATGCATGAATAATTTGTATTTTGTTTGTATTTATATTTTGACTAACTATTATTTGTATATTTTTGCTTGTTTAGCTTTGTTTGTTTGTTTGCCTTTATGTGTTTAGAATAGACTATTTGTTGGAATTTTCTTTGCTCTGGTTTGTTTATTTTATTTGTATGTTTGTTTGTTTATTTGTTTATTTTGTTTAGTCTATTTTAATTATGTGTTTTGTTTGTTTATTTAATGTTGTTTGTTTGTTTGTATAATTTATTTTTGTTGTTTTTTTATTTTATTTCTTTGTCATCTTGTTTGTATTTGATTAGTTAGTTTGTTTTGTTTATCTTGCCTTGTTTGTTTATTAGTTTTGTTTGTCTACTTATTTTGTTTGTTTTTTATGTTTATTAATTTGTTAGTTGTGTTGTTTGTTTAGTTATAGTTTGTTTGTTTGTATTTATTTGATGTTTTTCCTTTTTAAGCCTTTCTTAGTTGTCATAAGGATATTACATTTTATTAACACTTGAGTCTTGTTTATCCATATCTTGTGCTTAAGTTATGAATGTTTTTATTTAGTCCTACACTTGGTTTATTTGTTTTACATTTACACTTGGGATTTGATTGTTCATATCTTATTCTTAGGTTGTTTATAATTTCATCTAAAATAATTTTTCCATGCTTAGGGTATACATTGTTATTATGGTTATTCATAACTATGATAAATAATATCATAAGCTAAAGTAAAAATCATGCACATAGAGACTATCAGATCAATGTAATGGTAGTACTTTTTGAGATCCAAAACTAGCCAAATACCCAAACACATACTTGAATCAATGAGTAATAAATAGATCAATATGATTTATAAATGTGCTAATACAAATGTGTATCTTTGAATAAGCATACATGTGAGTCATACAACATAATCAAATAAACAACAAAAAAACATCTCATATACATGACAATACGGTAAATGAAAGAGCATATATGAGCATAAACATCAATAATGTTAAACATTCATAATGATAAATAATTATAACCATGAGATCAACTTAAACAAATCCATGATATATATCAAAGGAATAACCATGTACATATCCATTGGCCTTGAAGGATCCAAAAATGAATGTCAATGTATCCAAATATCATATACATCAAAGAATATATATATATATATATATATATATATATATATATATATATATATATATATATATATATCATAATGGTGTCTCAAATTACATCAATATGATGATACAACAAGTATAATTGTCAAATGCCAAAATGCCAATAATCAAATCTAGATTTGAGTATCCATGAGACTTATAGATGGAGGTGGTCTTGGTGGTCCTACTGCTGGTGGTCATGACTGATGAACTAACTACCCTAAATCCCCTATCATATGGGTCCTAATCTGATATCGACCTGATCTACTACCTACTGTATGAGTATCCTAGACTTAAATGTAAAAATTTATTGATCCCTAGGAACAATAATCTCATAATCCCTATGGTAGTACAAGGACTCATCCTTAGCTTTAAGGCTCTCAAAAATTATCTACAAAAACCATGAATTTTTACTAGCTCTCTGAGCCTCATCCCACTCTCATCAAAGTCTTTGAATAGATGTTAGTGCTTGGTCCTTCTCAATAATAATTTGGCCCAATACCTATACCATCCTAGCCACCTTAGCCTTCAGTTAGGTGATGTCTAACTGTAGGTGAGTCATATCATCATTACATATATCTATTGTAATTTATAATTTAACCACCCACCACTCTAAATCTATGATCTCCCCCACCCTGGTGGTGAACTCCTCCTCCAACATGCCAACATCTTGACCTACCCTCACTATACTAAAAGACCCTAACTAGCTTGGATCAATTTATGTGCATGTAATACCTATTGTGATAGAGTCTAGCACCATCATGGCTAGGCCATCCTCATCGCCCACATAATCCCCTCAATCATCCCCTCTATCAAAGTCATCAAATCCATCATCTTTATCATCATCACCCTCTTCCCCTCCACTACTCAGTTAGGTGCTCTCACTACCACTGGATGTGTCATCCTCCATCTCATCTATATCTACAAGCCTCTACCCACCTACTTGACCATAAACTATAAACCTCAATGAGCACACCTATACCCATAATTAAATGTACATAGGAGTAACCCCTACATATGTCATCTCCTTACATAAGCCTAAACTACCTATGGCACACTCAGATAACTGTAAATAGATACACTCCTCTAAATGATAGGATTGTCTTGGATAATATCTCATGTGATATGCACAAACCACCTGGACCCTTCTGGCACATCCTATTTAAAACCAAACTATTGAAGTACTTGATGGATTGTCTACCTATCAAAAAACACCTGGTAGTCATATATGTCATATACCATCCATCTTAAAACCACTAAAATTGATAAGTGAGTTACAGCCTCTAGATGAATAATTATGGATATATCATCAAACATGCAGTGGTAGATATATCCTCTGTACCTACACCATTTTTCCCCAATCTATGCCTAGATATATGCTAATCACTCTTTAGGGTCCCAGACCCATCATTGACCCATTTTTTGCTCAATGATAATGTGATTCCAACCCCAAACCATTAGAAATATTAATTCTCTAATGTTACATCCTCCGTGATAAGCCACCACATGAAGATATTTGTATAGCTATGCTAGGATAGTTGGTCCCCATATAAATCATGTTGCCTCATCTAGCATGTTGTTAACTATGCCTCCAAGGCCCATGTGGAAATACCTATCACTCTTTTTAGGAAACAAGATGTCACTGATACTATCCATCAAAACTACTACCTCCCTTCAATAAGTGTTGGTGTTCAAAGATCACCATGAGCCAAGTCATCAAGATGTATGTTTATGTATGTCTCAATCAAATCTATACCTACATTATCATGATCTATGGGAATACTTTGGTAGTTGATCAAATCATCTAGCACATCTTATTAATATGTTTGAGGTTTCTCCAAGAGCCTCTATCCTCACATCATTAACTTGAGGATACGTCAAGTATCCTCAAGTGTGATTATCACCTCTCTAGTGGGTAGGTGAAAAGTTGAGGTCCTATTATGCTAGTACTCTACCAACAGTATCAAGTAAGCTCAATCTACACAGATGATTGACATCCTTGCCACATCATGAAAATCTAGGGCTTGTAAAAATTTGATCATGTCAACAACCTAGATCTTTGGGTGCACAATCAATGGGAATATCACTCCTAGCAAGATAAAACAACCAGTCACTTTTTTAATCATAAATAGATTAGCATCAACCTAACATTATGTTATTATTTGAGATTATGCCTAGCCTACCAAGCCTATTTTCCCTTCTCTCCTAGAGGTTGTACCCTTTTCAAGTCTATAATCTAGTTTTTTTTGGCTTCCAAGGTGAAGTCATCACTTTCCCAAATGGTGAAGTCACCATTTTGGCAATTTTGCACCTTTTTAGGCAAAATTACCATTTTCATTTTCATGAAAATGGTGAATTTGCCTAAAATGTGTGAAATTGATGTTTCAGTGATTTTTTATGTTATTAGGTGAATTTTTCATTTCTAATAATGACAACTTCATACGAAGTCACCAATTTATTTGGCAAATCCATTATTATGCCTAAAACGTAAATGGTAATTTTGCCTATTTTGGCTTAGGGCTAGTAATAAATGTATCAAAAATGGCATTAATGATAAAATTAGAAGTACTTACCAGTGGTCCATTGTGTGGTGGTCACATGTGTTCTCTCATTCAGTCTGGTACATGTCATCGTGTGCCTTCACTTGCCATTTTCCTTAGCTAGATCACACAAAAAACTAAAGCTCAAAATTCAAATAGACTAGGGTGAAAATGAATTATTTTTCACCCCAGGGGTGAATATAAGGCCTAAAATTTGAATTTTTACCCCCCAAGGCCTAAAGTTCATTTTGAGCACTCCAAGAAGTGTATTTTTTGCCTTCATGGTCTATTTTGCATACCATTTAATCTTACATGCCTTATTTCTTGATTGTATTCCAATTAGACCATCTTTTTGGGCCTCTCCCAAGACCCATTTAACAACATTATTATTCTACCTATACCCTGTGTTTACTCAAACATGCATCTTCATACTCACACTTAGCCCAGAAAAATGGTTTTATTCTTTTTCAGCTCATTGTAAATCTATTTTACATATTGTTCACATTATCTCCCCTTGCCAATTTGCTTAGAAGTGATAAATTATTTTTTGATAAATTAATGACATATATTAACTTTTTAGGGCAAACTCATTTTAAATCATGTGATTTAAACATGTGAATGATTATAACTACCTTTGGGTAAATCATTCTTTTTTGGCCAATTTAATGTTTATAACCACCTATGGGTAAATCATTATTTTTACATCCAGTGTTAATGATTATAACCACCTTTGGGAAAATCATTATTTTCTCTCCACCTACCCTACCAGGACAAAGGCATGTATCACTGATTATAACCATCTTTGGACAAATTAGTCTCTTCACATTATATTATTGATTATAACTTCTTATGGGTAAATTATTATTAATTCCATTACCCTACCAGTGCAAATCCCTATGCCATTGATTATAACCACCTTTGGGTAAATCAGTGTCCCACCCTTTTTTATTGATTATAACCATCTTTGGGAAAATTATTGACCTAGCTACCATTATTATTTATAACTGCCTTTGGATAATTTAGTAATTCCCCTCTTATTACCATCTATATCATGTTATTTTTTCATTTTGAGGGAACATTCAATGACTCTATTTTATCACTCGCTCCTTTGAAGGGGCATCAAGGGCTAATGGACTGCCATTTAGGTTATGAACCATTCATCTTTATAAATTTTGCATTCTTTGAAAATATTTTACTGTCTATCTCCAAATGCCTTCTCAAACAAGGGCAAACTGTAGACACTCAATTTTGGCCACTTTCATGCCTAAATCAAAATTTAGTTCAATTTATAGCAAATGATGTAATTTAAGCCAATAAATCACCTGAATGTTCAATTTCATCCACGTAAGGGATATAAATACCAATAAATGTCATGATTCTTACTTATTTAGGGTATTACCAGGTATGCACCAATAACCTATCTTGGATTCAACCCTAGTCAAATTATGACCTAGCAATTTGACATTCTTGGATTGTTGAGATATTAATGCAAAACATTTAAAATAATTCATAAGAATCCAAAAACCCTAATCAATATTAATTAAAAATAAAATCTCAATTATCTTGCTTAAGTAAAAATTCCAAGTTGAATTAGAGAATTACATTTATCTAAAAAAGGAATTTTTCAATAAACATGAGGTTAAAGTCAAGGGAGCTAATAAAATGTTTTATTAATTCCTAAAATATAATAAAAGGTGAGTCACAACCTCATCAATATTTTATATGAGTTTTCATGGCTCATAAATATCTTCTATGAGTTGTCAAGCCTTCATATTTGCTTTGACCCAACCCAGAGTTAACCTAAAATCAACTTAAGTTATTTTAGACTCAACCCAAGTTAGAACTAAACCTAACCTCCTTAGAGTTGAGTTAGTTTTGAGACCTATAAATACAAGTGACCTCACTCTACCCAAACAATATTTTGTGTGTAAGGTTATTATATAGGAATATCTTCAATAATCTATTAAATTAATGTTATAATGCCAATTTGATATCAACCTTCACACCAAGCTAAGCCTAGCCTAGTAAAGCCACAAGTGACCATTAAAGAAGTGTTACTAACATGTAGAAGCATTGATATAAGTCTCTAATGCCATAGACCTAGCATGAACATCTACTATGACAACAAGTGGACATCAATTTCAATAAGGGAGGTAAAATTCTCATGTGTTTTTATTTCTATTTTTTGTTTTTTTCTATTATGTTATGCTCCTCCTAGTTATTTGGAAAGAGTGTTTAGTTTCATTGTATTATGATACATGTATTTTGTTTATCTTCACTAACACGGAAATAATCAACATTTGTGTGTTCTTTATACTCCTAAGATACACCCATTACTTCATCAAGATTGACTTGAAGTCAGTTCACCATCAGGTCTGATTTCATCCTAAAGACATCTAGAAGACAACATTCCAAAGATGGGAAGGATATATAAATGGTTAGTTGTGAATTTTAGCCTAACCAATGTGCCAAACACATTCATATACTTGATGGATGATTTACTCAAGCCATTCCTAAACTCCTTCATTATCATCTACTCATATGATAGCCTCATCTTCAGCAAGACTTATGAGGAACACATAGAGCACATATCATGTGTCCTAGACACCTTGCACTATCATAAGTTACAAGCCAACTTTACAAAGTGTACATTTGATGTCATACAAATCTAGTACCTCAATTACATCATTGACCACACTAGCATCAGGGTAGATCTAGAGAAGATTAAATTAATCCAAGATTGGCCTACTTCACGTAATCTCATAGAATTGAGGCATTTTTTGGACTTTCTAACTTCTACTATAGGTTCAACCTTAGTTTCTCGCACATCTCTTGGGCTCTTAGCCAGATGACACATACCAAATCCAAGTTCAAATAGATTAATATGCAATAGCATGCTTTCAAGGCCCTCAAATAATTCCTTTACAAAACACATATTCTCATAATGCCTGATAGTGTGCAAACCTTCAAAATTCACACTAATGTGTGTGACTACACACTCAATGTAGTGCTCATGCAACATAGACATCTAGTCACATACCACTCAGATACATTTAGTGACATAGTTCAAAGATACTTAACCTATGAGAAAGAACCATATGTTATTATTCAATAAATTAAGTAATAACAACACTACATTCTCAAGGAGACAATTATTCAATCAGAATATAAGCCACTTCAATTATTACAGATGCATAACAAGCTAGAAAATACACACCATATGAAATGGATATCATATCTACAAGAATTCCATCTCATGATCAAAAACAATAAAAGGAAGTACAACAAGCTAACATATTACCTTATTTGACTATCAGTTCATGCACTCATCATAGTCTTAGACACGTGCGACTATAAATTTTCAAACTACGTATCACCATACTCATCTAATTAGGATTTCATAGTGACTTACACCAACATCATGTAAGGTAAACAAGTGCTAAATTTATACTTGTCTAATCATATTCTTTACAATCTCAGGCATCTCTACATTCCCTCTGGTGCACCTCACCAATGACTCATCTGGGAGGTGCATTATGCCAAAACCTCTAGACACTTCAACATGATAAAGACTCTAGCCATATTATAGTCACATTTATTCTAGCCACACATGAACATAGACATGGATCACCACATTAAGTATTTCATTCCTTATATTATCTCTAAGCTCATGAATAGGAAGTTAGGACTTTACACACTTCTACTAGTTCCATCCAGACCATAGGAATCTATCAACATGGATTTAATGATTAGGAGACCTACAATGAGACAAAAACATTACATTATGTACATTATAGTAGATAGGTTTTTTAAGATGGCCATCATGGTCACATACAAGAAAGACATTGATTTAGCTGATACTGTGGAAGCCTTCTTTAACCATGTTTGGTTCATTTTAGGCTACCAACATCCATCATCTATGATCAATATTCATGCTTTGTAAGTCATTTTTGGCAAGCATTATATGACTTGATTGGTATGCAAATAAATCGGTCTATGACCTTTCATCCTTAGACAGATGAACAAATTGAAGTGGTTAATAACACACTTTTTCATATTTTATGAATGTATAACCATGTGCATTCTCACACCTAGGATGATAATTTCTTATACATTCAACATGCCTACAATAAGGATCTTCACAACTCTATTGGCCATAATCCATTCCAATCATGTCTTGGGTTTCAACCTTTGGTACCTATAGACATCTTCTATCATGCACCATCAAGCACTAAGTCATGCACATAGGAATGAGAAGCACACAAAGTTGAGAAGTTTCTATGCCACATTGAGTCTATTCACTAGTAGGTTCAATAGATCCTCTCTCCCACCCAAGCTAATTATAAGGAGCACTATAATGCACATCTCACACCTCATGAATTATGGGTTAGTGATAAATTCTAATTGTAACTTCATCAAGAGCACTTAAAAGTTCCACACTGGGAGATCAAGCCTTTGTATTATGGTCCTTACACTATTATACATGTAATTGGTGAGAACACCTTCATTCTTGATCTACCTCAATATTTGAACATGTACCCAATATTTAATGTATAACTTCTTAAGCCTTATACTCCATCATTTCTTAAACCAATAGTGACACAACATCCTTTTGATTTAGATCTCAAACACTTGCACCCCATGAAAAATGACCAAATCATCAAAGTGATGGAAATATGCACCTGCCATGACACACATTAAATTTTTAGAGTGGTCAAGATTGGGAAATACATTGATCAAGTTAAGTGTTATACTTCACAACAAATTCAATTACAATTTCTATAATTATGTACTAATGTAATAGAGATTGATGTTCTTCAATAAAGGGTGAATGATTCATGCATAACCCCTATGTAGCCAAGTTCATTCCTCATTTGATCTATTGTACATAGATCACACTTTTCACCCAACCATCTGAACTTACTCAGATGAAGCTTGCACTCAACCATTCATATGGGTCCCACACTAGTTTATAGATGCATGTACATTGATCACCACATAGCATAGCCTGTGCACCCTATAGCTTGCACTTCCACACTAATTCTTGTGCCTATTGGCTAGTTTTTGTGCACATTATGCCTTGTAGTCTTATTCCAAGTCTTTCACACACTCACCAAATATAGTGAATTATATTTATTATGTGCATCACACTCCCGTGCCAAGTCTTATGTTTGCATTCCATACAGTCATGCGTACATCATGAGATTCTACACCTTTTGTGCCTTATAGTTCCACACACCTTAATAGAATTCATTCATGGACATGTCAACCTATCCATGTGATCCAAGTGATTTGACTATAGTTACCATCAAAAGGAGATCCCAAATTCAAATTCAAATAGTTAATAGCTTGGACATTAATTATTTTAACCATTGTCAACTATCACATAAAACAAGATCAACATGCCATGGATATCCTCCTTGGTAACTCAAAAATAATTATGATTGCTCCTATATTCTTATGTTATATATCTATAACATATGCATTAGGTTCAAAAGAGAATGCCATTTTTTCACACAATCATAATATTGTTTAGCTTATCTATGCATCTAGTCGATACACATACATTGTTGACATTATACTCTATATTCTTTTCCATATTCTCCATTAATGAATAGAAGTTTTATTTATTATAAGTTAAGACTTTTGATTTATTGAATGTGTTTTATTTATTTTGCCTACATATTGCACTATGTATTCGTTATGCATAGCCATAGTTCATTTGTCCATTGTACACCTTGATCCTAGGCCTCATGGTGCAGATCAATAATTTTCCTAATGAGGTGATATGTTATATATAAAAGGTCCTTTGATTACATGTTGCTTTAATGTTTTGACAAGGAGGAGTTAGAAAAGGTCATCTTTTATTGTCATAATGACATGTGTGGTAGACATTTTGGTGGATGTGACCACTCAAAAAATACATAAGATGGGGTATTTATGACTCACTCTAGACCATGATGTTATTGAATATGTATGAAAATTTAAGAAGTGCCAACATTTTTCACATGAGATACATATTCCCACCAGGGTATTGCAACCCATCGTCACTCCATGGCCCTTTTCTACCTAGGTATGGATTTAATAGTAAAATTTGTTAGGGTGTGGAGCTAAAAGCTTCACCAAGGAGCATATAAAACAGGTTCGGGTCTACACAGACGCCGGCATTGGTCATGAGCGACCGACGTCAGTCAGTTGCAGTTACAGAGGCATCGACGTCGGCAGTAGGGTCGGCCGGCGACGGTCACAGGCGAACAAGCAAGAACTGACGTCGGTTACCTGTGTGTCCAGAAAGCTATTTCCGTGGACAGAAGTGAGTGTTTGCATGATAAGTTTGAGTTGTGGACTCAAGCTTGCGTCTCTATTATTAGCATTACTATTTTTAGAGCCCTTGTTGAAGAGGCTTAACTATTTGTTGTAAGAGCATGCTCAAGTTTCCTATTTCTATATGTAGGAAAGATCTTCTTAGCTTTGAATTGTAGAATGTATCAGTAATAGTAGAGCATTGTGAATGTTTGAAGGATAGTACTGAGTTGCATCAATCTAGGTTGTTGGATTTGATTGTACTTGAGAGAGAGCTCTTGAGGAATACAGATCTAGTGAGAGATCTTGTGTGCATCTGAGAGAGGTGTGGAAGAACGAAGCTTCTTCATTGTATTCCTATTGTAAAGAGTTTTTAATACAAGTTTTCAGGGTGTTTTCTTGTATATCTTGTTCTGTGCTATTTATCATTTCAGTTACTTATCTATCTGATTTATTTCCACATTTATTGCTGTCACAATTGTAATCTATTGTTGGTTTGATCCCCCAACAAGTGGTATCAGAGCCTTGGTTACAGGTTCAGAGCTTGATAATTGGTATCAAAGTTCAGGTTCACTAACAGGTGGTTCAGATCTGTGTAGTGTGTTTGGATTACAGGTTGCTCATAGGGGTTTTTGCAGGGATTTTTGTTTGAGTGGGAGAAGCAATGATAGAAGAAAGTAAGTTGAGAATGGAAAAGTTTAATGGCAAGAACTATACACACTGGAGAATGCAGATAGAGGACTATCTGTATCAGAAAGATCTCTACTTACCGTTAGGTGGGGTTGCAAAGAAGCCCAAGGACATGGAGGATGAAGAATGGGAAGTTCTTGACAGAAAGGCTCTTGGGTCTATAAGACTGAGTCTGGCCTCCACTGTGATATCTAATTTTTCACAGGTAAAAACTACGGTAGAGTTGATGACTACGTTAGCAAATATGTATGAAAAACCCTCAGCTTCAAATAAGGTATATCTTATGAAGCAGTTATTTAATTTGCATATGAATGAAGGTGGATCTGTTTCTACTCATCTAAATGATTTCAATGGTATTGTGAATCAATTAAGCTCAGTAAATATAGTGTTTGATGATGAGATAAAAGCTCTTTTAATATTATGTTCTTTGCCTGAAAGCTGGCATGGCTTAGTAATGGCAGTAAGTAATACTGCATCTGCATCAAATATTTTGAAAGTAGAGGATGGTGTTAGTGTTATCTTGAATGAGGAAATACGCAGAAAAAGCATAGAAGAGGCATCCGAGAATGCTTTAAGTTTTGAGAGCAGGGGAAGGCAAAAAGAGAAGAGCAAGAAAGGCAGAGCAAGATCCAAGTCTAAGGGGAAAGGCAGATCTAAATCCAGAAATGGCAGGAAGCCACAATGTTGGAATTGTGGAAAGATGGGGCACATAAGCAAAGATTGTTGGTCAAAGACTAAGGAAGACAATCAGCACGAAGGAAAGGAAGAAGCCAAGATTGCAGGTATTGCATAGGATGCTTTAATTTTCTCTCTGCATAATAATATAGAATCTTGGGTATTAGATTCTGGTGCATCTTTTCATGCTACTCCTAACAGGGAATATTTCAGTGACTATATCCATGGAGATTTTGGAATAGTGTACTTAGGGGATGATGAGCCTTGTAAGATTACTGGCAAAGGTAAAGTGCAGCTGAAGATGTAGAATGGCAACACATGGGTGTTGAGAGATGTGATGCATGTTCCTAGTTTGAAGAGAAATTTAATTTCTGCAGGTAAGTTAGGTGATGAGGGTTGTACAGTAACTCTCACAGTAGATTCTTGGAAGGTGACCAAGGGTGCACTTGTTATGGCCAGAGGTAAGAGAGAAGGTACTCTCTATTTGTGTAATTGTGTTACTAACAAATCTCCTTCAGTTTTATCTACTTTAGATGTGGATGCTAAATTGTGGCACTCAAGGCTTGGCCACATGAGTGAGAAGGGGATGTCAATTCTTAAGTCTAAAGGTATGCTTTCAGATTTGAAAAGTATGGATCTAGAATTTTGTGAGCATTGTGTATTTGGAAAATAGAAAAGGGTTAGTTTTCTCAAGACTGGGTCTACTAAGAAAAGGCAGAAGTTGCAGCTTGTTCACACAGACGTGTGGAGACCGGCTCAGGTAGCCTCTATTGGCGGATCACGGTACTATGTTACATTTATAGATGACACCACAAGAAAGGTATGGATCTATTGTATTAAAAATAAATATGATGTTTTTGAGACTTTTAAGATTTGGAAAGCTATGGTTGAGAATGAAACAGGCAGAAGATTAAAGTGCTTGAGATCTGATAATGGCAGTGAGTTCTGCAGTCTTAAGTTTAACTGGTATTGTTACACTCACGAAATTTGAAGGCAAAGGATGGTTCTAAGGACACCTCAGCAGAATGGTATTGCTGAAAGGATGAATAGAACTATTATGGAGCATGCAAGATGTATGAGATTGCATGCAGGGTTGCCCTTAAATTTTTGGGCAGAAGCAGTTGACACCGCAGTGTACCTGATTAACAGAGGACCCTTTACAGCTCTGGATGGTGGAATTCCAGAAGAGGCATGGACAGGTAAAAAGGTCGATCTCTCATATCTCAAAGTTTTTGGTTGTGAAGCCTTTGTGCACATAGATAAGGAAAATAGAAAGAAGCTTGATGCTAAGTCTATGAGGTGCACGTTTATTGGCTATGGCTCAGATGATTTTGGTTTCAAATTTTGGAATCTAGGAACTAATAAGGTAATCAGGAGTCGTGATGTTGTTTTCAATGAAAGAGTGATGTACAGTGATCAGATAAGGAAGCTAGATCAATCTGGGCAGAGCAATAGTGAATTGGACAAAGTTATGGTCTAAAATGAGCTCGCAGGAAAAAGAAATAATCACTTACAGGAAAACACAGAGACTGACATCGACATGTTAGGAATCAGCGTCGGTAGTACAAAAACCGATGTCGGTCATACAGAGACCGACGTCGGCAGACCAGGCACTGAGGTCGGTCAGGCAGAACTGACGTCGGCTAGTGACAGGTCTACAGGTGACCGAGGTCGGTCACTATCAGAAAGTTTTGGTGGACAGCGTGTTGAGAACGAGTCCAAGACACCCACCAGGAGGTCTGAAAGGGTAAGTAAGCCTCCAATTAGATATTCTCCTTCCTTATATTATTTATTGCTAACCGATGGTGGAGAACTAGAGAGTTTTGAAGAAGCATTACAGGTGGAGTCCAGGAGTAAGTGGGAGCGTGGCATGGTTGAGGAGATGGAGGCCTTAAGAGAGAACCAAACATGGGATTTGGTTGAATTGCCAGCTGGTAAGAGAACACTGAAGAATAGATGGACCTACAGGTTGAAGGAAGGTGAGGATGGACAGATGCGATATAAGGCCAGATTAGTGGTAAAAGGATTTGCACAAAAGCCAGGTATTGACTTTGGTGAGATTTTTTCTCCTGTTGTTAAAATGACTTCTATAAGGGTTGTATTGTCTTTGGTTGCTTTTGAGGATTTGCATCTTGAGTAGCTAGATGTTAAGACAGCGTTTCTTCATGGAGATTTGGATGAGGAAATTTATATGGAACAGCCAGAAGGATTCGAGGTCAAGGGTAAGGAGAAGTTTGTGTGCAAGTTGAAGAAAAGCTTGTATGGCCTCAAGCAAGCTCCTAGGCAATGGTACTTAAAATTTGACAGGTTTATGACTGAGCATGGCTACAGTAGGTGTCAATCAGACCATTGTGTGTATTTCAAGAGATTTGATAATGGTAGATATATTATTCTATTGTTGTATGTAGATGATATGTTGGTCGCAGGATCTCACATGCAGGATATCTCAGAGCTTAAGGTAAAATTAGCTCAAACGTTTGCTATGAAGGATTTGGGAGCAGCGAAGAAGATCCTTGGCATGAGCATTAAGAGAGATACAAAAAATCACAGGTTGATATTATCTTAGGAGGATTATGTGGACAAGGTGTTGAAATGGTTCAATATGAAGGATGCAAAACCGGTAAGCACACCTTTGGCTGGACATTTTAAGTTGAGTAAAGAACAATGTCCCAATTCACATGAAGAGGTAGAGTACATGAGTAAGGTTCTATATTCTTCCACAGTAGGGAGTTTGATGTATGCAATGGTGTGTACTAGACTGGATATTGCCCAAGCAGTGGGAGTAATAAGCAAGTATATGGCCAATCCAGGTAAGGAACATTGGAAAGCAGTACAATGGATCCTTAGATATTTGAGAGGAACCAGCAGTAGGCACTTATGCTATGGAGGTTCAGATACTTCTCTACATGGTTATGTAGATTCAGATATGGTAGGTGATTTGGATGGCAGGAGGAGCACTACAGGTTATGTTTTTACTGTAGGTGGAACGGCAGTTAGCTGGATATCTAAGCTGCAAAAGGTTATAGCCTTGTCAACTACAGAAGCAGAGTATATTGCAGCCACAGAAGCTAGCAAGGAGATGATATGGATGACACGGTTCATGGAAGAGCTTGGAAGGGAGCATGGGAGTTGCAGATTGTATAGTGACAGTCAGAGTACAATCCATTTAGCTAAGAACTCAGCTTTTCACTCAAGAACCAAGCACATACAGCTAAGGTACCACTTCATACGGCAGGTATTGGAAGATGGTGAGTTGAAGCTGGAGAAGATCCATACAGACAAGAATCTTGCTGATATGCTAACAAAGCTGGTTACTAAGGAGAAGTTGAATCTTCATTCAACTTCTATTGGTCTTCATGATTGAGTTGAAGATGGAGGAGCTAGAAGATGTTGCTGTACAGGTACTGGTGCAGCTGGTTTATCTCCAAGTGGGAGATTGTTAGGGTGTGGAGCTAAAAGCTTCACCAAGGAGCATACAAAACAAGTTCAGGTCTACACAGACGCCAACGTCAGTCATGAGCGACTGACGTCGGTCAGTTGCAGTTACAGAGGCACCAACGTCGGTAGTAGGGTCGGCCGGCGATGGTCACAGGCGAACAGGCAGGAACCGACGTCGGTTACCTGTGTGTCCAGAAAGCTATTTTCGTGGATAGAAGCGAGTGTTTGCATGATAAGTTTGAGTTGTGGACTCAAGCTTGCGTCTCTATTATTAGCATTACTATTTTTAGAGCCCTTGTTGAAGAGGCTTAATTGTTTGTTGTAAGAGCATGCTCAAGTTTCCTATTTCTATATGTAGGAAAGATCTTCTTAGCTTTGAATTGTAGAATGTATCAGTAATAGTAGAACATTGTGAATGTTTGAAGGACAGTACTGAGTTGCATCAATCCAGGTTGTTGGATTTGATTGTACTTGAGAGAGAGCTCTTGAGGAATACAGATCTAGTGAGAGATCTTGTGTGCATCTGAGAGAGGTGTGGAAGAATGAAGCTTCTTCATTGTATTCCTATTGTAAAGAGTTTTTAATACAAGTTTTTAGGGTGTTTTCTTGTATATCTTGTTCTGTGTTATTTATCATTTCAGTTACTTATCTATCTGATTTATTTCTGTGTTTATTGCTGTCACAATTATAATCTATTGTTGGTTTGATCCCCCAACAAAATTTTCCCCTGCTTCTTGAGATGGTCACCATTTCATCATCACAATGACTGAATACTTCACCAAATGGGAAAAAATGATGCCTTTGATACTATGACTAGATTTGATATTAAAATTTTCATCTTGAACCAAATCCTTTATCGATTCAGGGTCATATAGGCCATCATTACTAACAATAGGTCCCCTTTTAAGAATCTCAAAGTTTATGAACTAAGTGATAATTTCAATATATAGCAACACTTGGATTTTGTATATTATCCACAGGATAATGGATAATATAAGGCTACCAACAAAACCCTAATTCAATCTTGGTCAAATCATCATGACTCTAAATGGGATTAGCATCTATAACTCTATCTAGCACTCTGGGCCTACATAACAACTATTAAAACACCCACAGGGGTTACCCCATATTCACTAGTGTTTAGGTCTAATTTTTTTAACCCTTAGAAGTGGAAATACCTATCCTTTGCATCTCCCTTCAAGGCCTCTTTCATGAAGAATAATATAGATAGGGGTACCTAGTTATCTTGGAGTTATTGGATGAACATCATATCACTACCACCAATAATCACATAGCCTACACTAACTACATGTGTAGGCAATATAACCAAAACATCCATGAGTGCCCAATTTATGTTGGAGACTTTGTTATTAGAATTTCTAGTCAAATTGACAAAAATAAAGGAGAGGTTTAAGAATTTAGACCCAATTGGTTGGGCCCCTACTTAATAACAAAATATTTCAATAATGAAACCTATCAGTTGTGTACTTTAGAGGGTGAAAATTTTGGTGTGTCTATGAACTCTTTGCATCTAAAATGTTTCTATATCTATTTCTCACATATCACCCCATTTTTACCTACTTTACGTTTTCATACGTTACTTGTTCATCATCATAGTAGAGATGTTATTTTATGATTCTTTAGTTGATTAGTTTGCACAATGTAAATAGTTCCAAAATGTAGCACATTATGTTTACCTTATTCTCACATTTCCTTCTCACCCTATAATTGGCATCTCAAAATCAGCATGTCACATTATTCTTTGTCTTAGTTATTACAATAAAAGTACACCTCTTTCCTTACATCTTCTTGCACAAACTTATAAAAATGATGGCCTATAATAGAGTCTATAAACTTGTCTGTGATAGAGTCCCCCTTTTATGATACCTTTAGAAAGCAAAAAATTAGCATGCCTAAAATAAAATATCTTATACCCACTCATCTTGGTCTTGTTGGTGAGCCCTTGCATATTACTAGTTGCATGAGGCTAAGATTTGGGGGGTATAGGCCTTAAAAAAAAAGTAAGTGCTCCTATGAAAATCAAAATATTATGTAAATACAAAAGTTTGAATCATATTTCTCTCACCCTTTTTTAACCTTTTGGGTTGAGTTGCATGGGTTTGGTATTGGGGAGAGATGCCCTTACTTGCCTATATCCAACCTTTGGTGATGAGACCATGTGTCTTCCTGGTCACATGATACTAAGTATAAGGGGTTGAAAAAATAAGTAAAAGATAAATACAAAAACAATGTCAAGTCAAAAAGAGTGTTTATACCCTTACGTTTGAAGAAGGCCCTTTTCCCATTTATCAATTATGTTAGGGAAAGCTCTCTCTAAATGAAGCTAATAAATTCAATATTCTATAATTCTAGAAAGAAGTATATATCCCACTTTGCTTGTAAGGATTAGGTCATCTTATTTTTTCCTATTAAATTTTGAGTTATCATTCACCCCACATATATTCTATTTTCCCCCTTTCATCCCTTGTTATAAATTGAAAGTAATATATTGTGTGAATAAAGTAATTAAGTAATCACCTGCAAGATAAAACATAATTATAGTCACATATAGGCATCCATTACATTAAACCATTTGCATACATTTTTTTCCACATATACATAAGCATTTTCCATAACAACATATCAAAATAAAGAGATACACATACATACATCATCACATGTCTAGTCTCTAAAGTGCATAAACTGAGAAGTTGATAATGAAAATAAAGAGTCACATCACATAATGATACATGAGAGATACACCAAAACATCCACACATATACACATATAACTATCAAGTTTATACAATAAAACTATATGGTACAAGCACCTCTATAGAGTGTTGATATGCCTCAAGACATCTAAAAAAGAATCAACATCGGTAACAAGGCTCAAAATTTTGTCCTCCTCCTTTGGGATGAGGTTGAGGTGAAATAATGTCCTAAGCTTAGGCTTCAATTATGTCTCCTACTTTTGCCTTAATGTAATTTTGTCTCCCTATCTTCAGGTTGATGTCTATGAGGATGGTCCCTACAATGGTATATCAAAAACATTGGCAACAAGGCTCAAAAGTTTTCCCTCCTCCTCTAGGATGAAGTTGAGGTGGAAGAATGTCCTGGGCTTAGGCTTCAATGATGTCTCCTACTTGTGCCTTAATTTAATGTTATCTTTCTATCTTCAGGTTGATGTCTAGGAGGATGGTCCCTATCTATGCCTCCCTTTGACACCATCCTCCCTATCCTATAACTGGAGGCTCTGCCACCTCCTCCTCCCATCATGGTGTCCAAAAGGGCTTCCACTCTCCTCACTCTAGCCAATAGTGTGATATTATTCATCTTTAACCCTATCATCATCATTAAATCATGATATGTTGGGGAAAAAACATATGTATGATGCCCACTCCTTGCAAGAAGCCTAGGATCTACAAAAAATGGGTTCCATATCTAACCAATTCTCAACTAAAATAGATTGATTAGGGTATCCATGATCATCTTGGTCTATATGCCCATAATAAATGTAATCATAAGATACATAAGATAATTTAGATCCAGCTGACATGAGAAAATATAACATGTATGAAAACAACTAAGCAACTATAATAAATTAAAATACAAGTTGTAATAATGAATGAACAAAATCAATAATTTACCTAGATCTCCCTCTTGCCACTTAGGATTGGAGTCATCATCTATAGCCTCCTCCTCATCTACATCTAATTCCTCCTCTAGTTCATCATCTCATTGGGCATTACCCTCTCTATCTCTTAGTTGTTGTTGTGTATGGCCCAGTGATAGTGGTGAGGGTAGTGGTGGCAATGGTGGACCCATCTACTAATATCTGACTCCAACCTATCAAGCTGGTCAGGTGATAGGTACCCCTCTCACTAATGGATGTTATTCCAGTAGCCCTAGTCTCATTAATCTTACCTTACAGGTCCCCTTATACATAATTATAGGGATAGGGAGGTTTCCCACATATGTCATACCAAACTATAGAGGCACTTGATCCACAGGGTGTGCCTCAACCTATAATAACCTATCTCAAACTTGTGTAGCCCTAATAACTACTATGAGATATACTCCCTCATTGGCCCATTACCCTACCATGTCTTAATAGGGTAGGTTAATCAAATATGCCACTATCAAAGACCCCATGGTCTAGGGCAAAACATGAAAGGGATCCACGTCTACCCATCTAATGGCCCTAATGTCTAATGGTGCCCCAATTGGTACCCCCTTCTAGTAGGGGATCATCCTCTCATATATCCAACCCATAATGATAGTTAGGTGGCTAATAGAAAGGGATCCCAGGTGATCCACTTAGTATAAGTCTTTGTAGGTACACACTAACATCTATTATCTCCAAGCATAATGATCCCCTATCTCTTTTATACATCACACAATCAATGACCAACTGTATAAGAGCCTATCAGTGCCCTTGTCCCCCACCAATTAGGAGGCAAGGATGTCAATGATGGCTTTCCTTGTATTGGGGATCATTGAACTTTTAACTTGATAAAGTCTAACTCTACACTTTTCACCCATGTCAGGTGTGTTGGTGTCTCCAAAATGGTCTACCCATTTACAAGGCTCATGATGACTATCAATATCATCACCCAATCATAAGAATACCAATGATTTGATACACATCCACAATAGTGATCTTCCACTCTCTCAAGGATTGAGGTAGAATGAATGTGTTCTGTTTAAGGCCCTAATAGGTTAAGTAGCATAATAACTAGCTAGAAGGGGTGATCCCTGTTTATGTAATATGAAGTATGTGATCATATTTTTGAGTTATTTATAAAAACTACTATATTTAGTAATTTAAACCCAAGAATACAACAATATAAAAAGGAGGAAATAAATGAACAATCAGTTAATAAGTATGAAATCATACCATCACCTTGTCCCTTATGACTTCTCTCCAAGATCTTCAAGTGGATTCAAATGCCAAATTGATTGAGTGTGGATTGCTTTCTTTGAGCTTTAAGATGACTCTAATGGCTTCCTTATATTTTTGAATGGCTTGGAAAGAGTATAAGGATACCTTGAAATGGCTGATTATGAGAGTATAATGAGGGCTTGTCAATTTCCAAGTTAGTTTGGCCATGGCCCAAGCATGGATTTTATAAGATGGTAGAGGTTTTTATGGAATTTTAAATTATTTAGAAGTATTTATTTTAGAGATTTATAGAATCTTAGAAGAGATTCTCTAATTATGGAGGTTTATTGATTAGCTCAGGGGATAATGTGGGATTATATGGGAATTAAATGAGGTTAGGATTCATAGGGATGTAGTTGAGACTAGGGTGGTAGGGTTGCTAGGGTGTGGTTAAATAAATAGAAATTTTAAATTTGCAAGTGGGTTAGTGGGTAGAATAGTGGCTAAGTAGGTTAGTTAGTAGGTTAAAGGGGTAATTAATTCATTATAAGGGTATGGAAAGGTTTATGGGGTGTATGTAATATTGTGTGGGAAATTAGGATATTAGTTAATTGGTTAAGGTTATGATTATTGGACAAGTTAATGGGTTTAATAAGATTATTAAGATGAGCAGGTTTAGGTGCATAATTTTTCCCCTCTTTGAAAGGGCATTATGAGTGAAGTGAAGTGAAAGGATTAATGGATTTTCAAATAAAAACTATCTCATGGATGAGAATGTTGTTAGTATTCATGATGCTCCCTCAAAGGGACATTCAGGGAGGAATGATCCAGATGGCCACTCAAAAAGAAATCCCTGGGGTGAGATAAAATCAAGATTATGATAAGGGGTTAGGATGCCCTAAGTATTTAGTGAGCTATGATTGAGATTCTTCAAACATAAGTGTTATGGGATAAAGTGACTTAGCCTCAAAATATGAGTCATGGATGATGACCAATGTCTAGGAGAGAGGCAGATTGGTTAAGATGATAAGACTAAAACTCTAAAGACATCGACATTGTCTAGAGAATAAAAAGACAAGATAGGCCATGAGCTGATGATAATTCCCATAGCAAGTACACATGCCAAGGATAACTAAAAGCAAATAAAATAATTTGATGGATAATTATGGATAAAAAGCCACTTTATATTATATTTTTATCTCAATATGATTAATAACATTGAGTAACCCCTATGGGATGCGATGGAATTGGATATTAATAGTGGCCAAGCTAGCCTTGGGCACAAGAACATGGCCAGGTGTTGCCTACATTGTCTTTAAATACCTCAAGATAATGTAGTTCTTATTGAGATTTGGGACTTATAATAGAGAATATAATAATATGCCCCAAGTGACTTAGGGTTGATTAAATAAGGATTAAATATGATAATAGGTCATGAAATGGGATTTAGGAATCAATATTAGTAGTCTAGGTAGAATAATATAACTAACAGGGGTCAAATGGGATGTAAGGGGTAAAATAAAAGATGAATTAAGGGTAAAATAGTAAAATGTGGGGGTAAAAGGCCCATTTTGTCTTTTATCCATTGTGACTTCTTTGCTCTGGAGACCTAGCCATGGATCGTATTCCTCGCTCATCACATCGTGGAGAGATGTTAAGAGCACCAGAGACCAGCAGATGTGGGACCACTGGTAAGTAATCCATGCCTATCCTTTGATTTTTTTCATTTCTACATTTAATTTTGCATTTCATTCATGTACATGTGGTTAGGGCATTTCCTCTACTAGGGGTTATGCCCTTAGTTACGATATTATCCCTACAAAATGCAATATTACACTCACAAACTATGGTTTTACAAAACTATGAGGGATGACCTGTAGTTTTGCAATACCAAAAAAAATAATTTACAATATTATAATATCACAAAGATAGAATTATAGTTTTGAAAAATCACATGGTTAGACCTAGGTTTTGCAAAACTGTAAGTTACAAATGGTGATTTTGATGAAGGTGCGATTGAAGGCTAGTTCAAGAGTTATAGTTTTGTGGAAATTAGGGATAAAGGTTAGTGAATGGGTTAGGGAGGGAATGGGGATGGGAGTGTTAGCATAATTAGGGATTTAGATGGCTAGGTTAGGATAAGTAGGGATTTAGATACGTAAGTTATGATGTGGAGTGTTAGATGATTGGGTTCAGAAGGGAAGTTAGAGAAAATAGGTCAGTGGGAAGGGAGTGTTAGGATTTAATGTGACTCAAGGGTTAGTGATGATAGGTAATTAGATAGGATTAATTAATATTATTAGGAAAAGGGGTTAAAAGGATATATTAGCATGATTAGTATGATTAGGATGCATTAGTAAATAGGATGAAGTGACTATAGATTTGGTGGTGGTTAGGCTAGGGAGTGAGGTTAGATGAGTGAGTCTAGGATTAAGGTATCAGGTAGATGGGATGGGAGAGGCTGAATGAATAGGATTATATCATCATGATTTGATAGGATATGTATTGGTGTAGGAGGATTTATGGGTACTAGCTTCCTAATTATGATGTCCAGTGGTATTGCACAAGATCCATTTACTGACATCGATTGAGTATGGAACAGTAGAGATGATCGGCCTCTACTATATCATGATGTTGTCAGAAGTGAGGATTGATATGGCATTGATCATGGCCCTGGTCCAGAGACAAGCACATTTCATTTAATTAATGATGAGATGATAAGTACTCTAGAGGATGTATTTCACATCTTTCGATTATCAATGAGAGGCCATAAGATATACTGGTGTTCACATACCCTGAGTGTGATAGTTTAAAGATTGGCTAGTAGATTGCAAATTAGAATTCAAGATACATGAGTGGATATTAATAGGGTACTAAGAGAGGGTACTATTAATAGATTGGTGTTGGTGGTTATCTCTTATAACTAGCATGCTCTTTCTAGACAAGAGTGATTAGTGGTTCTACTTAGGATTAGGAGACATAGTTTCAGACATGGTGCAAGATTATTGAGTGTTTTCCTAAGGTCCCATAGTGTTGTCCCACTTATACATAAAGCTACATATGGGGGCATACAGAGGTGGAGTGAGCTTGGGTCCCTCTCTCTTATTAAATATAAGGAGTTGTGAGCATATTATGATAGAGAGACCATTAGTTACCTATATGGATAGAGGGTTTGACTATCCCTTAGTGTTTGAATGGTACATCATTTTTGGAGTTCAAAGGTCCCATGTTAGGGATATAAAATTTTATAGATAAGATTTTGATAGTTTTTGCATAGAGCAGATCATCTAGATGTTATATAAATAGGTTCAATGGGGGTGGCCTAAGGATTAAAATGACATGCAGTTCATACTCACTGAATGTTATCTGACTAGCCACTGGGGTTATATTAATAAGAGGTATAGGCCTAATCATGTGTAATTATAGTTTAAGAGGCATCAAGATGTGCCGAGAGAGGATAATTTATTTATGCATAGTGACAAAGAGAGGCCTCAGTGGGGGACTCTAGTAGATAGGTCACTAGTCAGGGTGGATTATGAGAGCATTACCCCAATTGCATGGGATTATCAAACCCCTATTCTAGATACTGGGGTCACTATAGCATAAAAAACTTAGTGGCCCTAGAGATGACCTCATAGATTGCTTAGACAGCCTACCAAGGTGTGGATGGGGTCGTTCATAGATTTTTATAAGAATGAGTTTGACTAGGGAGGAGGTGAGCATAGAGTGCATATCCCTAGGTATAGGGCCAATAGGATATATAGGGGGAAATATGATGGACATTGATGGGGGAAACTAGAGAGGTTGGGATGGAGATTAGACAAGATTTGGAAACTAGGTTGGAGGAGGAGTTAAGGCTAGAGGGGGGATAGGTGTAGAAGAGGTAGGGCCATCTAGGCCACATTTAAGCAAGGATGAGTGGGCCCTCTTGGATAGACTGAGGAGAGAAATATAGGATCATTAGAGGTTGTAGGGATTGTGATCTAGAGGGATAGGATAGATACAAATTTATAAGGGTAGATTACACAAAGGCGTAGTTATCTAGCTGGAGTACTTGGATAGATCTTGGATTTGATGGGATAAATAGTAGCCTTACAAGGGAAAATAATTACCCTATGGAGGTAGATCCATAATCAAGATGCACAAATAGTTATATTATAGGGCTAGATTGGGTAGCTACAATCTAGGTTGAGAGAGAGGGATGGAGAGTTACAGGTGATCGAGAAGGCTAAGGAGGAGGGTGATGCAACACTAGAGGAGAATGGTATGGGGATGATTATGAGATAGATTAGTCAGCTGATGTAAGAGACCAAGTATTATAAGGATTTGTATGAGTTAGTTAGCCAGCAGGTTAGCATGAAGTGATGTTTAGAGCCAGTTCTTCCCAATCTATACATCAACCACCAGGAGACCACTTGGATAGAAGTGAGTTGGGATATATTATTTATGAGAAATGTATTATATCATGGACTTGTATTATATCACATTGATGCCCGTGGGGCCCATTTATGTATTTATATATTTTGACATGGACACTATGGACTGTTGATATATGTGATTATGATTTTGTGATATATTATGTTATGTTTGTGTGATGATCTTTATTATGATTATGTTATTGATGGATGTGTTAAATTATGTGATTGTTAGGTATAAATTATATGAATCATGGATGCAATTGATGGATATGATATGATTAGATAGCATTATGTTTATGTGATTATGTGTATTGATAGATGAGATAATGATGATGATATGTTTAGATGAGTGGTTAGATAATATAAATGATGGATTATGGTTTAGATGATGTTTGTTATTTATAGATTTATATTATGTGATTTTGTGTTGTTATAATGAGATGAGATGTTTGAAATTTATTGTTTCAGATAATATGTAATGTTGATCATGATTTTATTTATTATGGATGACATTTATGTTTTTATGGTTATAATGTGATGGTAAAAGGATATGTTTGTGCTAGTAAATGATCCATTGATTTAATTATGTGTCTCACAAACTTATGTTGGGGAAATCTTCCTACACAAAGGATATGGGTGGATGTGGGGTAGTAGGTTAGGATTGCTAGATGGAATAGTGGCATGATTAGGGGGATGGGATAGGGGGAATTTTAAGTCATTAGATATGGAGGCAATATAATTTATTATTACACATGTGAGTATCAGTGTGCCAATGACAAGATAATAGTCAAGGGAACATTATATTCACAGTACATGGGAATTCTATTTGAATGGCTTTCCTAATTCCTATTATAGGTAGTCACTTAAGGCCATCATTGTTCCCTTTGTCAAAAAAGAACAAAAGACAAGCTAACAAGACAACAAGATTTAATTACTATGACAAATATGTACAAGACTTAATGATTATTAACAAACTTGATCAACGATAACACATATACACATATGTATAAAAGGATAATGCAAGACATGTACAAAATTTACTACTTAAAAAGAGAAGAAGATCATGTTAAAGATTTACTTATATACATGTGAGTTTTATAAAAGACAACCTAAGGAAATGATAAAAATGTTGTTAGATAATGATTATTTACAGTATGACAAAAACCCTAAAGATGTAATAATAAAGTTTGTTAAAGACAATATATACAAAAGGTATTAAGAGAAACAACTTTTAAGGACATAGTTAAATATGTATAGGGGTTAATTGTGCCCAAAAGTGTTTATTACAAATGAGAAAAGGATCAAAACTTATCATAACAACCATGTTTAGGGTCTAAAGTGAATGATCATGATTCATTTGTAAAATTGCATGATGGATCCTGGAATAAGAACATTAGATGACCCTTAAATAATGATGAGGTTAGTGGGTTCTTGTGGATCTTTGCTTAGGGGTTAATATGGACAGACAAGTTTGAATGAAATTAACATTGATAGGAGGAAGAGTCATTGAGGAGGAAGTGATTGGGATATGTATTAAGATGTCCAAAATGGGATGAGTCACTATTTGAAAGTGGATTTGGATATTATGGAAGACTCTTCAATAGATATTCCCCTCATATGATCATCAATTATTTGTCCCAATTTTTCAAACTCATGTCCCCTGATCGTGTTTAAGCATATAATATACACCCACTATTAGGACCAGGGTCATAAGAAAAGTATGATGGAATGGAATAAAATGATGAGAGAAGTGGAGTGGTGGTGGATGTGCCCCCAAGAGTGAGGACTCATAGATGGAGGTTATGCAGAGCCTTTTAGGTATAAAAACACTTTAGATGCATAATATTCATGGGCTCATCAAGTTCATCACCATCTAGTGTAGCTAATTTATATGATATTGATCCAAAATTTACAATAATGATATAGGGTCCAAGCCAATTTGATTCAAATTTACCTTTCTTTTTTCACTCTATATTGGTGTTTTTCCAATTCTCCTTTAGGACTAGGTCACTAATTTAAAAATTTTGGGATTGAATCTTCTTATAGTATTGGACCTTGAGCTTATTTCGGTATGTCCTAAGATGATTAAAATCATTTTGACATTTTTCATCTAATAGTGTAGACACCAAAAATCTACACACCTTGATTCCAAATGTCATAATTCTTGTAGAATACCCTAGGACCCTTTTAGGACCAATATGATCTTCTAACTCGTAATCAACCTAGCCTATAGTCAAGTTTAACTTAACTGGATCAACCCTTCTTTTTAGCCTTTTTTACACTTCACCCTCGATCACCGATGATCAAGATGACTGTCAATGGTCACCCTGACCGTCGATGGTTAAGGTACACCTCCTCAACTAAATTCATGTAAACCACCCACTTTGCTTTTCTAATTATAGCCCATCTAATTCTAGTTGCAAGCCTTTGCATGGATAATTTATAGTTAGACAACCTAGTTGAACCTTCACTTCCACCTTTTACTTATGCCTATAAGAAGAGAGGAGCTATGAGGTGAAACTCATCTACAATTATCATCAAGAGCTTATGTATCCTAGAGTTTATTTTTTGTAGGTCAATCACCATTAGCAACTCAGCAATCCAACAATCATATCAGAGAGTCAATTTGCCACCACTTCTCCTTCAAGTCTTGAGGTATCATTACTCTATCAAAATTAATCTAGATTCCACTAATATATCAACTACATCAACCATCCACCCAATCGACTTCTGGTAAGATAATTAATTATTTCTTAGTATCCATTTACTTTATTTCCATTTTGAAACCAACCTAGCCCTTACCCACCTCTTGGAATCCATCTTTTAGATCTCATCATCATCAGTCATTTTATCAACCTAGATCTAGGCATAGTAATCATCACTGGTTGACTCAACTACTGATGGTCTGTCTAATCATTGATGGTCAACTTGATCATCAATGGTCACCTTAACCGTTGGCAATTACCCCAACCATTGATAGTCACTATGGCAATGAAAACTAACAAGTTGTTTTCACCTAGCTACACCCAACCAAACCTAATTTTCTAAGTTCTTGACTGTCCATGAACCCCATCCTATTTTTCTAAAGCACACCCCAACCCTCTAGCACTAGTTTTGATTAGTTCATTGCTAATTTAATCATTTCTAGCATATTTCTTAGCAAGTTTTCTTGTATTTAATTTTAGTACCCTTTGATTCATTGATGAAAGTACCTTTATTTTCTATTTATAAACTTAATTATTTAAAATGTGTGGATTGAAAGCCCTTAAGGAAGCTCTCACTTTCAAGATTTAGCTATCACTAGGCAATCCACCCAACTATCTATCTAAAACAAGTTTGCTTTAGTGCTTTATTATTTATAGGTCATCCTTCCAAGACAAAGAGTAGATCTTCACAATCTTCTAATTCAATGCACACACTATCAATCAAGGTTTGAAACCATACCCGTACATAGTTTCTTATATTCCTCCTTTTCATAATAAGCAAGAAATTCACTAAAACACTTTGGCATGCCCAGTGGGACCCTTTTGTCTCTACTTGGGTTTTTGTTTGCTTACATTCTCTCTCTATTGTTTATTCATTAAAAAAATCAAAATTTTATTTTGGGCTTAAAATTCAGTGCATACATCAATTTCTTGAAATTATAGTTCACATAGCCTAACTTAAAGGAAAACTAATCTGTCGTAGCTTCACTCTTTGTTGCACACACTAAACCAAACCACTTTTACCAATTAAACATCAAAAAAAATTGAGATAAGGCCTAAATAGGATTTCATCACTTAGAAATAACCTTACCCTTTCTCGGTGATCTTATTTGGAGGTCATTACCAAGGGGAAAACCAACTCACTTCTCTAGTTAAGTATAATCTCTTAATATCAATATATTTTGGCTAAGCACCTGACATCCTTATTATTGTAGTGTATGAAGTGAGGGGGTAGGCCCCAATACCAAGCCATGTATTGATTCCAATATATATCTCTTTTGAGTGCCTAAACATAACCTAAAAGCAACCTTAGAGTACCTCTTTAGTACCCACTCTATAAACCAATTTCAGTCACACATTTTCTTAAGGCATAATCCAAAAGTGAGATTAATTAAAACTCTAGGGTTGAATGCATCTTTTAGAGTGTGATTTGATTTCTTTTATTTTTTTCTTGTCTTCTTTTTGTTTGATTAGTGAGGTTTTTTGTACTTTCTATATCTATTATCTCATATGGTTCTCATTCACCAACAACAAAGAGACCTTGTAGAGAAAAACCCATCACCAAGCCAACCTACCTCTTCTACCTCTTCATCCATGGACTATGTTTTCAAACTAGCAAACTCTCCCACCCCTCAGGGAGTCCTACTTTCCCTTAGGAGATCCCTCAAGGAGATGCAGACTTTTTCACTTTCCTAGATAGCAATCCCATAGCCTTGCAACATTACCTTACAGCCACATCTCACCATATTTCGGCTTTGGCACCATCTGTAGATCCACCTTATGACATGCCTCCCCACCTCATGGAGAGTACCTCCATTTCCATTCTTACTACACAACCATTGACTATCCAAGTTTCCTCATCAACCAACAACCCCTTTGAGACTACTATTGAAAACCAACCAACCCAGACTACCATCACCCTTATACCTTCTACTCCCAATAACCACTCTTCCACTCTAAGAGTACCTACCTCTAGCACTACCAGCCTTCCTTTAGCTACCTTAAACTATTCAACCACCACTCCACTTCAAATATTTGCGGTATATATACCCTCTACATTGCCACCAATTAGTACGATGGTCACCACCCTTCCATCAGTCACCAACCCAACTACCACTCCTATCCAACAAGCACCCCTTGGACCAACCTTTGGTTACATCCCTAATTTATAAGGGCATGTACCCACTACCCAAGCACCTACCTCTACCTACCCTTATGTGTCTTCCACCCAACCCTTAACATCCACTTACTCATATGTGGCAACCTCCCAACCTTCTACCCTCTATCTGTATGTCTCTCAACCATCTCAGTAATATGCATCTTATAACCCTTTGAGTACCCAACCCCAACCAGACCTAATGAAAATGCTTATGGACAAGATGACCACCTTAGATTCATCCATATTGGGTGCTCACAACCTCTTGTCATATGACCAAATTTTTAATGAGCCTATCCATCCATCCATACCTATTAAGCCATATCCTCCACAATGGGAAATTCTTAAGTTATCTAAGTTTCAAAGTAAGGAGGATCCCCAACAGCACCTCAGGGCATTCAGGCATGCTTGTTATTTCATAACTTATGATGATTCCCTTCTTCTCCCAACTTTCCCCATGTCTCTAGTCAACCTGGCCTTAGATTGGTATAGTGCCTTACCTAAACATTCCATCTTTTCCTTCACCCAACTAGCTCAAACCTTCTTAGAAAAATTTTCAATCAATATCTCTAAGAAAGTGTCTATCACTGACCTCTACTCTATTTAACAGTTTAAGGATGAATCCATTGTCAATTTTATGGCCCATTAGAGGAGCCTTATTAACTAACTATTATTCTCCCTGCCTTAGCCTAAACTCCTAGAGCTCTTTGATCAGGTGTGTGCCAAGCATATCTCCTCTACCCTACATGTCCAAAGCTTTTCAACCTTCGATGAATCTTTTACCATGGTACGTAAGTTAGAGAACCAAGCCATTGATGAATAAAAACTTAAACTTAATAATAACTCAACCTATAAAACTGATGAGACTTCTTCCTCCAAGTCAAGAAACCAACTCAATACCAACACCAAGAATAAGGGAATCATGAATGTGGTTATCCTAAAAACTACTCCTCTACCTTCTATTAATCAATCCAATTCCTCTAGTTCCTCAAATTAAAACCTGAGGAACCAAACCTAGAATAATCAAAAGTAATTCACTCTACTTAGAGAATCCTATGCTTCCATCTTGGAGAAGTTATTGAAATCTAATAAAATTCAACTTCCTCCTATCAAGCCACCCCAATAATTTGACTCTTCTCATCCTACCTAGTTGGTACAATGAGAATGATTTATGTGCCTTTCATCGAGTGATAGGACATGATGTTAATAGGTGCAACACTTTCAAGAGCCTTATCCAATCCCTCATTGACAAAGGGGAAATCACATTATATAATCCCAATGCACCATCAAAACAAGCCCTTGATATATTACAGCAACCCTTCCCAAACCATGCCCCTACCAAGAATGAGAGCAATAATGTTGAGTGTTCTCATAATACCCATACAGCTAACATGGTCCTTGGTGTACTCATTACCAAACCACCTAGTACCCAATCTTGTAATCCTCCACCTCCTCCATCTATTGAGGTAGCATAATTACCTTCCTTTTCTTTAGATACCCAAACTGAGGAAACAACATCCCCTCTCCTTCTACTTATTAATCTAGTGGAGCCACTATCCACCCTTTTCATTGATACACTAGAACAACCAACCATCATTACCTCACCTTCACCTATAATTACCGAGAAAACTAATTTCCCTTTGAAGATCATTCTCAAGGAGAAAAACCCCATGTCTAATCCTCCCATAGAGGATCCATCTATTTCAACCCTGCATCCTTTGATTGAGGAAGAAGACAAGGATACCATCCCTATGTCCCCACTTAGAGGCCTGTCTTTTAAGTCTACCATTCAAGGAATTAATCTAACCTATAAACCATTCTTTAAGCTAGTGAAAAAATTGGATTTTATCTCCAACCCAGACATGGATCGAGC
The DNA here is from genome assembly GCA_037957365.1 of Torreya grandis. NCBI lineage: Eukaryota > Viridiplantae > Streptophyta > Pinopsida > Cupressales > Taxaceae > Torreya > Torreya grandis. Next base: position 6,208,960 of record JARHVA010000022.1, read on the forward strand.
CACCTTCTGAAAATAATTAGGTCTCCCTTACATTACCCGATCAGAACCTCCAATGCTTTCTCAGTTAGATCTACCTACCAATTCCATTAACCAATCCCTTACCATATCCACCTAACCAACCAAACCCTCTAACCAACCAACTAAAACCTCCACCAAATTAGCCAACCTTTAACCACTTAAGCCAACCAAGACCAAAGTAGCCAAACCCTCTCCTGTCATCTCAACTAGCTCTACCAAGAATCTTGGTATCCTTCCTACATCGAGCCTTAATCATCTATCTGTGAAATCTGACCTATAACCCCTTCAAACCCACCAACCAAATGCCAAACTAAAGAAATTAAAGAGTCAAAGCCACATAATCGCTCAAAGGCCCAAATTTTTCCTCCCTTAACCTTTCCCTCCATCCTAAGGCCTCATCCCTCTACCTTAAATAGGAGACTAGCTACCTCTACCAAAACCCCACCACCTCTCTTGGTTATGCCTTCATAACTACTTTCTAACACACCTTTCTTTACCACACCTATAGTACTTAGGCTACCTACTTTGTGATCTTCTACTTCTAGCTCATCAATATCCTTGCCTAAACCAAAGCCATCCACCAAGCATACCACCTTACCCAAAGCACCTATTTCCAAGCAACCCCCTACTACCGAAGTCTAAACTGCTACATCATTACCACTTTTAGCTGAGTCCTACTCGACCATATTCTATAGGTTATTGTAGACTTCCTATTTAGCCTTACCTCCCATTAGGCCCTTTAACTCTCTAGCTTCAAAACCCACCTTGTACAATAACCACCACATGTGTTCCTATCATAGGACACCTAACCATGACATGAAGAACTACAAAACTCTCTAAACCATCATCCATTAGCTTTATGATAAGAATTATCTATTAATAGACAAACCTCCTATTATCCCCATACTAATCCAACCACCCACCATACCCACCTGACACTCACCCACTCCTCCATTCTCACCTCAGAGTGAAGATGAATCTGACCAATCCTTTAGCTCAACCTCTCCTTCTATCCATACTATCAACATGGTCACAAGGGCATAAAAAAGGATAAGGGAAAGGGTAAGGTGTCCATTCCTTAGACATACCTCTCCTCAAACTCCCAACCAACCTATATTCCACCTTCTCCATCTTTGACCAAACCCAAGGTGTCTATCTTAGGTCCCTCCCAATTTAACCCCTCAGAATCTATTAGGAGAGTTATCCTCAAAAAACTTCATCAAACCTCGATGAAGATGAGCTTGTATGAGTTAATCTCTACCTCTCCCCACTACTGCCAAGCATTAATTGAGGCTTTTCAATCCATTGAGGTCTAACCTGAGGACCCCCAACCTCTATTTGCTTTTGTTAGTGCCCTTCAAATTTCTAACATTGTTACCTTTAAGGACTCAGAAATACCTTTCATCCATCTTAAGGACCTAGATCCTCCCATCTTTATCACTACCTACATCAACCAAACCCACATCAAATGGGTCGTGATTAATGGGGGAGCTAGCATAAACAGCATCTCCTCTCACACCTATAACTAACTCAACTTGTTGGATAATGTCATGTCTAAATCTTTGGCCATCCTTCGCTCCTTCAATGATACCAAGGCCACTACCTTGGGAAATGTCATTTTTCATATATGTGTAAGACCCTGCACAATCCCTAAACTATTCTATGTTATAGAAGGTGAATTCTAATACAACATCTTATTATATGACCCTAGATTTACTCCATGGGTTGCATTCCCTCTACCCTCCAATGTTGCATCAATTTTGAAAATGAAGGTCAGGTCATCACCATCCAAGCTGACCCAAGTCCTTTCTTGACATTCAACATGACCTATCACCCTAATGATCTCCTCATATCCCAATCCAACACAATCTCAGTAGCTAAAACCCAAACTTCAACAACCAAAGTGGATATCATATCCCCTTTTATCAATGAGGCATCAACTAGTTCCTCCATACCTTCACACCAAATCCCCAATATATACGCTTTGGAATCCATGTTCTATCATCTTTCACTGGGGTAATATTGCTTTCTCACCATTGACACTTTCCCTACTCCTCATGAGTATGGGAAACTTATCAACCAACTAGGATATGACCCCAATGTCAAAACTATCATTCCCTTTGGACCTATCAATCGGACTTGATAAATCCTTCAATACTTTTACCACCTCTTTTCTACCTCAACCATTCACCATTGGTTTCTCTTACCTTGATAAACTAAATTTCATTAAGACATACCTCCATTAGTGTGCTTAGAAAGGTTTCAGTCTGGGATGATATGAGCATGGCCCACACGAATTGGTCACCATCAAAACAAGAAGCCACATAAGAAGCATGGACTTGGTTTCATCTTGCTTAATAATAAGAAATCCAAATAAACCACTGCTACCATTATTGAGGATGTCCCTTCCTCATCAACCTCTTCCCTACCCATATGTGAGGATGATGACATCATCCCACCTAACTTTTTTTCATCAACGTGATCAACCTTAGACCCTTGACTTATCATAAAAAGGGGGTAACCGTAACCATCCCTTTGACCCATCCTGATATGATAGGAGAATACTCTCCAACCATTAACACAATTCAATGTTAGGATGATGATTCCATTCTCACCTACCTTGGTACCCCAAATTCTTTAATCCACAAATCTCTTCCTCTCAAGACTTTGACTATGCTGAATGAATAAGCCATAGCTATCAATCTGGGTACTCAAGATAACCACTACATTGCCAAACTTAGCCAATCCTTGAATGCCAAGGAACTTCAGGACTTCCCCTCTTTCTTCCAAGACTGTAGCATAGAAATTGCTTGGTCTTATAGTGGCATGCCTAAAATTGACCCCATCATTTCTACCCATAACATAGTCACCTATCATGATGCCAAACCTATTAAGCAAAAGTTTTGATGCATGTATCCCCATATATCCCTTCTTATCAAGGAAGAGCTTCAGCATCTTATTTCTATCAATTTCATTCAACCTATTAACTACCCCTAATGGGTCTTGAATGTCAAACTTGTCACTAAAGCCACAGGGGGACTACACATTTGTGTGAACTTTCATGACCTCAACCTCACCTACCCTAAAGATGACTTTCCTCTACCTAGCATCAACCAGCTTGTTGATCTTACAACTGGCCACAAGATGTTATCTCTCATGGATGGGTTCTTAGATTATAATCAGACCCTACTTATACCCAAAGATCAACATAAAACTACCTTTACCACCCCATGGGGAAACTTTTGTTATAAAGTCATGCTTTTTAGGTTAAGGAATGCTGGTGCAACCTACCAACATGCCATGACCTACATTTTTCATGACCTTATCCATAATATTGTAGAGGATTATGTTGATGACCTTATCTAAAAATCCAAAATCCAAAAGGATCATTTGGCCATTCTTAAGATCATATTTGAATGCCTCATCCATTACCATGTCCGTCTTAACCCTAAAAAGTGCATTTTGGGGGTCTTGTCAAGGAAGCTCCTTGGTTTTATTATCTCCCTTCACATAATCAAAATTTATCCTTCCAAAATCAAAGCAATCCTAGACATGCTCCCTCCTATCAACCTCAAGTAACTCTGAAGCTTACAAGGGAAACTGCAATCCATCCATCATTTCATCTCCTAGCTTTTAGATTGGTGTCAACCATTCCACCACCTTCTAAAGAAGAATGTGTCTTTCAACTGGAATAATGACTGTCAAAAGGCCTTTGATTCACTCAAAGACTGCTTCTTGTCTCCACCTATCCTCACCCCTCTTAAGGATGGCCAACCTTTCTACCTATATATCTCTACCACCAACCACTCCCTAGGGGTAATGTTGGCTCACCAAGATGAACAACATAGAGAGCAAGCCGTATACTATAGTAGCTACATACTTATAGAGTAAGAGACTCGATACACTCATACTTAGAAAATCTACTTAGCTTTAGTCTTTCTGGCCACCAAACTTTTCCACTACCATCTTAACCACAAAACTTATGTCATAGCCCATACCAACCCACTCAAGTATATGCACTCCAAGCCATACCAAAACTAGCATATGGCCAAGTGGCTCATACTCTTAGTAGAGTTTGATCTTGAGTTCTTCCAGCATAAGTCAATTAAGGGGCAGGTCATTGCTGAATAATTGGTGGAGGCACCTTTAGCAAATAACCAACCTCCTCCTCTTGAGTTCCTCGATGAGTCCATCGTGGCCCTTTCTCAAATGGATTTCACCTATCAAGTCACCATGTTATTTGATAGATCAAAGTGTCAACATGGTGGGGGAGTAGGTATCATCCTTATCCCCATTGATGGTGAGCCTCTACCTTTGTCCTTTAAAATTTATTTTGAATGTACCAACAACATGGTTGAGTATGAAGCCCTAGTGATAGGCCTTCAAATTGCCTTAGCCTTAGGAGTCAAAATGATCAATATATTTGGTAACTCCCAACTTGTGGTCAATTAAATCAATGGCTCTTACTAGTGTAAGAATGATGTTCTATAGCAATAAAAATAACTAGTTGATAGACTATTAGCATCCTTTGAGCACTACCACATCCAATCAACCCCATGACCTACTAATAAGTTCACTGACACCATGGCTTCCCTTGCTTCTCAGATCCCATCTACACCCTTAGACTCTAATTTATCTATTGTTATCCACAATCTTACCCAACCATCTTATGTCAAACTAGATTTTCCCACCATTTTCAATGTGGAGGAGACCCAACTTGACCTTTGGTACCAGCAAAACTTTGACTACCTTAACCTTGGAATAATTCTTTCTAGCCTCTCTAGGAATGCTCAAAGACCATTTATTCAAAGTACCTCACACCATACCATTATAGGAGAAATTATTTATAAAAGAAACTTTGATGGCCTCCTCTTTCATTTCTTGCATAGTCATGCAGTCTCCCACGCTATCAAAGAAACACATGATGGTATTTATAGGGGACAATTGAGTGGCCTCATTGTAGCTAAATGTATCCTTCATCTTAGCTATTACTAGCCTACCCTTAACCAATATTGTTGTGATTATTTGAAATAGTGTGTTAAGTGCCAACAACACACTAATTTGCATCACAAACCTAGCCATATCCTTCATGTCTCTATCAATTTATGGCCCTTTTGACAATGGGGTCTAAACCTTATTGGTGAAATTAACCCTCATTCCTCATATCGATACCATGCAATCATTATCATGACTGAGTATTTTACCAAGTGAGTAGAGATTATTCCTTTAGTCTCAACTAAAGTAGAAAAGATAGTCAAATTTATCAACCATCATATCATCTACCACTTTGGTGTTCCCCATAAAATTATCACTAATAATAGTAAATCCTTTAAAAATAAATAATTTTAGGGTCTATATGATGCATTTATCATCGAGTTAAGCTTCTCATCACCCTATCATCCCCAAGCTAATGGATAGGTAGAAGCCTCTAATAAAACTCTTAATAACATGCTAACTAAAATGGTCAATGCATTTGGTCAAGATTGACATTTGCACATCCCCTTCACCTTATGGGCATATCATACTAGCATTAGAACCCTAATAGGTACTACCCCATTTTCTCTTGTGTTTGGAGTGGAGGCTATCTTGCCTCTTGAAGTCCCAATCCCTTATCTTCACTTATCTTTTCAAGAGTTTATTTTAGAGGATGATTACCATCAGTACCATTTAGCCCAGTTGGAGCCACTCGATGAGCATCATCTAATGGCCCTTACCCATCTTCATGTCTACCAAGAGCGTATCAAACATTCCTATAAAAAACACCTTAAAGTGTGAGAATTCAATATTAGAGAATTTGTCCTAAATAAAAATCAACGTGTCACTAATACAAAAAAAAGCAAGCAAGGCAAGTTTGTTTTAAATTAGCTTGGACCTTATATAATAACCCACAAGTATGGATTAGGGGCTTATCAGTTGTCCTCACTCAAAAGCTACCTAGAACCTGAGCCCCTTAATGCTTTGAATCTGCATCCATTTTTTTTTAGAAGGATTGCATTCACTTTTTGTCTAACTTAAGCTCATCCATTGCTATCCACCCACATTCCATCTCCCTATTTTGGGGGCAACCAATTAAAACTAAATCATGTGATTATCTATCACCAGCATACCCTTATCTTCAATAATGGGTATCATATCTATACCCATGTCATGATTCTCATCGTACTTTTCACACCTTCACAAAATGGATTCCCATGGTTGTTGCCTAAACCTCTTCACACCTAGTCAACCTTTTTGTGCTTTTATTTTTGCCTTCATAAATTTGAACCACTAAGTTGGTCTAAGCAATTCTATGTCAAGCAAGATCAAAGAAAAATAACAAAATCCTAATCACTAGAAATGATGGGTCAATCTTAGCATTCACAGACTGCTCCCTTGAAGGATAGTTATTGAAACCTCTTTGAAATTGTTGAAATGTAAGATGGACTGCTCCCTCGAAGGATGGATATCAAAGGGTATTGAGTAAAGTACATAAACTTAGACCACCCCATCAAAGGATGGTTGAGTAAGCATTTTTCAAAAGCATAGCATTTTTTTGGAAGCTTCTTACATCGATCAGCTTCCCACATATAACAATTAATAGCAGACCCATTAACAAAATCAAAATAATCTTGAAAGCTATAATCAACTCTCAAGATGGCATAATAAAGTGAAGGCTGTAATCGACTTCCACAAGTATACTTCCCACATTGATCAGTCTATATAGCTTGGCATAGTCTTATTATACTGACTCTCTAGACACTTATAGAAGAGGCATGAGCTAACTGATGAATGTTAATGCAAAGCATTCAAAGGGCTTATATTCATCAAGTCGATCCAACTTTGGTTTTGTTTTAGTCCTTGTCAACAAAGACTCATCATGCCCTCTTCTTACCCTATCATGATTAGTTGATATTTTCATTGTGGCATTCACCTCTAGATTATATTCTCTATTCTCCCATCTAGTGTTGTTAATTAAACCATCTCATGTGTTTTATCATAAACAATAAACAACAAAGAACCATAAGCATACCTGTAACTATTTGCATTATTGTACCATATATGATAATCATATTGATAAGCAATAAAATTAACATGAACATGTCTAAACATAATGAAATCCAAAATACTCATTAAAAAATTAGCATGTCATAAGCATGACCATAATGACAACCATAACCATGACCAGCATCATAAAGCAATAACATCCATTGGCATTCAAATAATTAACCATTTTTTCACCACATGTCTAAAGTCTATTAATGTAGTATATACACATTAAGATTTAGCATGTCATCCTCAACTAGCCCTTTGGAGATAACCTTCTCCACCCACCCTAACTACCTCATCACCTCACTATTGGTCTATTTCATCCCAACTAGCACAAATTTGGTAACACTTTTTGCCTAGTCCTTTGATCATAGTGACAATATTTCCATGTTGACGCATTTGAATTTGTGCCACCTCATGCTTACCATACCCATTTGTGTCTTTTGAGAGCATGTCCTACCTCAAATACCCACAACACTTGACCTATTTGTGTTTTCCATGGGAGCACTTCCTACTTTAGATACCCATGGCAACACTAACATATCTACGAGACTAACAAGTGTATCCAACTACCATGCCTTAAATCTAGTCATGAAATACACTAGTCACTTGTCCCTTAGATTTAACCTTTTATTCTTTTCAACTATGACAACTTTGTCTTTGCATAATCTTGATTATCACACCTATTATTTCACTACGTATGCCTATTTTCACCCTCATTTCTAACCTATCATCTACCTTCATCATCACCCTCACATACCTTGTCAAACCCACTCCCAATTTTGCTTTAGTACATCACCTCCCAATTTGAGGGGGAACACCTCCTCTTATACTCAAGGCAATCAAACTTTTGACCATCACTCCATTTTTTTTATAGCTTGTTGATTCAAAGCTACATAATAAAAGGGGCAAAATATAGACACTAAAAATTTGCACATCATAATTTTAAATATCATAATTCCCTAGAATACCCTATAACCCTCTTAGGACCAATATCACCTTCTGAACCCTAATCGAACTAGCCCATAGTCAAGCCTAACTTAGCTAGCTCAACCCTTCCTTTTAGCCATTTTTACCTTGCACCCTCAACCATCAATGGTCAGGATGATAGTCGATGGTCACCCTGACCATCGATGGTTAGGGTGTACCTCCTCAATCAAAATCATGTAAATTACTCACTTTGATTTTCTAATTATAGCCCATCTAATTCTAGTTACAAGCCTTTGCATGGATAATTTATAATTAGATAGCCCAATTGTACCTTCACTTCCACCTCCTACTTGTGTCTATAAGAAGAGAGGAGCTGGGAGGTAAAACTCATCTACAATTATCATTAAGAGCTTGTGTATCTAAGAGTTTCTTTCTTGTAGGTCAATCACCATCAGCAACCCATAAATCTGGCAATTGTATTAGAGAGTCAATTCGTCACTGCATCTCCATCAAGTCTTCAAGTATCATTACTCTATTAAAATCAAGCTAGACTCCACTTATAGATCAACTACCTCAACCATCCACCCAATCAACTTCTAGTAAGACAAGTATTTGGTTTTCAATATTTATTTACTTTATTTCCATTTTGTAACTAACCCAAGCCTTACCCACCTCTTGGAATCCATCTTTTAGATCTTGTCATTAGCCCTCTTATCAACCCAGATCTAGACATAGTAACCATCAATGGTTGACTCAACCATTGATGGTCTGCCCAACCATCGATAGTCAACTTGACCATCGATGGTCACCTTAACCACTGATGGTTACCCAAATTATCGATGCTCACTATGGTAGTGAAAACTAGTAAGTTATTTTCACTTATCTACACCCAACCAAACCTAATTTTTGTGTTTTTGATTATCCATGGACCCCTTCCTAATTTTTCGAAGCACACCCAAACCCTCTAGCACTAGTATTGATTAGTTTATTTTTAATTTAATCATTTCTAGCATATTTCTTAGCAAGATTTATTGTATTCACTTTCAATACCCTTTGATTCATTGATGTAAGTACCTTTCTTTTTTATTTATAAAATTAATTGTTTAAAATGTTTAGATTGACAGCCCCTAAAGAAGCGCTCACTTCTAGGATCTATCTATTGCTAGGCAATCCACCCAACTATCTGTCTAACAAACAAGTTTGCTTTAGTGTTTTCTTTATCTGCATGGCATATTCCCAAGCTAAAGAGGAGCTCTTCACATTGTTTTGATTCAACATGTGCACTATCAATCAGGTTTTTCAATCATACCTATACTTAGTTTATTCTATTCTTCTTTTCTATAATAAGCAATAAATTCACTGAAACAAATAATTCAAGCTCTTTTAGTCATTCCTGTTTGGAATTATGATTGGTAATGATGCCCCAAAAGGAGATTCATAAAAAGGGGATCTCAACTTTAAATGGAAAGATTACTTCTATGCCTTAGGCTAAAGAATATGGAGTAACCCCAATAGGTGTTCATACATTGATTCTATAGGACCAAAGAGCAATGTATAGTAGTAAATGCCAATTTCTACCAACATCATTAACGATTTTCTTGAGAATTTTAGAAGCATTTTATTAGTTGCTTCTATTTGTCTATTACCATAGGGATAGTAGGTGTATAAAAATATTGCTCGATGTGATAACATTTACATAGATCTTTAACTTCTTGATTTTTGAAAGATTTATCATTGTCTGATATGATTTTGGTTGGGATTCCAAAGTGGAAAATAATTTGATTGTCATGTCCCCATTCTGGTTGACATCGTTTAGCGTGACATTCTATGAGGATTTGCCTATTCTTGACTCTCGTAGGTAGATAAAGGTGGTGAGAGGGTCATGTTGGCGATTCGATGGCTCACAATGATCCGGGAGATAGTTTATTTTTATTATGGAGGCCAAATTGTTATATTTTAATTTTAAAATGCACTTTTATTTTTATTTTCATAAAATTACTTTTATTTAAAAAGTATAACAAGTTTTGTATGATGTATTATGAAAACTCTCGAAAGTTTCAAAAAGTGCATAAATAGACCCTATGGGTCTAGTATTTGGCATCCAGAGTTTATTTTTGATCATTGAATCTTCTTGAGAATTTGTAAGACTGCAGAGTCTACAAATCGTCAGATTAATCCTTGAGAACGATACCTCTCAAGCGATTTGCATAACTGAGGGTGTGAAAGATCATCTGAAGGTTTGCACTTTGGAAGTGGTATTCAGCTACTTCAAGATGGGCTTATTTGGTACTCAGACATTTGTCTAAGGGTTTGTGTTTTCAGTGGTTGGAACATCGATTATTCAACCATTTCATGTTGTGTTTCATTTCAAAAATTGAATAATGTGGGAGCCCAGTTTGGTGAAGTGACTGCATCAGTAGTCCATTTGGAGGGTTTAATAAAATAAAAATATTTTTTTATATAGTCCGTACAGGTACGACCTGTACATGCATAACAGTACAGATAGCATACGAATGGCATATAGATGGTATCCTAGGTAGGTTTTTTTGTCTTCAACAATTTCCTTATATTAGCTAATCAGATTGAAGGAGGATGCATAGGTGTACGCTGACAGTTTTTTGCAAAGTCGCTTGTCTATGGTATTTCTCTCTGGGAAGGACTTATTAAATCATAGGAAGTCAGTAGTGGATAAGTACAGACAGCATGGGCGATTCCTAGAGCAGACCAATTCAGACTTTAGTATTTGCCAGTCTAACACTTGGCGATCAGTTAGTACATGAAGCAAGGTTAATTGGATTGACCAAGGTATTGGTGCATCATGCATTGGTACCACCATGGGGAAATCAAAGTCAAAGCCTTCGCTAGGTGGAAACTCCACAAACCTTTCTGGAGGGTAGAAGTATTTGCAATCAGGAAAAAGCTGACAGACACAAAGGCAAACAATATGACCATGGCATAGTTATTATGGGCTACACGAATGTCGAAAGATCACCAATTATAGCAGCCGCCTCCCAAAGTGACACAGTCAGTATATTACCAGTTTAGGTTCCTTTCCTGAATCGCCATTATTTGACATGAGGCATTAATACTACCCTCACTGAGTTTTGTATTAGTTCTATTTATATATATGTAATAGAAATACAGTTGTTTGTCAATTGTTTGCATTTTTTCCATGATAAGAGAAAGGTATTACCTGCATTGTTTTGTTAAAGTTAAAAATTGCAATCAATAGAAAAAAGATTTATATCTCCCTTGAATGGATACATTGGCAAATCCAATTTAGCTGAATGGATTTGTTTTATATTCAATTTTACACCTACTGTAATATAATTTGATTACTTACCAACTATTTGATGAAATTCCTTAGAATAATATCTTGTGTTTTAGTGATCCTACTAGTAAGGGTCATTACAGTGGTATCAGAGCAGTTTCCTGCCAGCCTGATTGGGTTATTTCAGATTGAATTCACTTAGCAATATGGCAACAACAGGAGACAAGGATTTGGAAGAAAGAATGCACAATGCAGAGAAGAAATTAGATTATCCATTTCAGCAAACAAAGGACCTTTTAAGAACTTTGGAGGAGTTGGAAACTTATTTAGGTAAGGTTGATCAGTTAGATTCCTATGCTATGCAAACAATGTTATCTCCAGCATTTGGTTCGTTGGTGAAGCCCCGATTATTGAGACATCATGATGAGGTCATAAGACTTGCAACTCTCTCTTGCATTAGTGAAATCATGAAGATAATATCTGGCTCTAATTCTTATGATGATCAGATTATGAGACAGGTACTTCATGCCATGGTGAAAAGCTTCAAAAAAATGGATGACATTAGGGACCCTCATTTCACAAAGAGGGCAAGATTACTTGAAGTATCTGCAAGGTGTAGATTTGAAAACATTATGCTATCATTAGGATGTATTGATGACATTCGCAGTATGTTTAATACATTTTGGAATATTATAGATGAGTTTCATTCAAGCGATGTATTAGCATCAATGCACTCTATCATGTTCACAATCTTGTTTGAGGAGGAGGATGAAATTTCTAAATATTTGGCAGAAGATTTATGGTATGTCTGGACAAAAGAGAGGAATTTGTCACCTATGGCATGTACATGGTTAAAGAGTTTAATTGATATGCCTAAGGATCGTAGCACTTTTCCTATGACAGGAAGAAACTTGAATGATGAGTTTGACAAACATGTTGATCCAGTACATGGAGACATTAACACATCTTCAGGTAATGATTTATCTGCATTATCCTCACAGACAGGAGTGGTTAAAGATGTTGTGCAGGTTGAGCTAATGGCATTAGAAGGTGATATCACATGGACACCAGATTGCATGATTAACACAGATAGTGATTCCAGTACAGTTGATCAAAAAGTGAGCATTTAGGACTTTGCAAAAAATGAGTATCAGGCACAGTTGGATGCTTCTTCACATGAGATAGAGGCTAGTATTTATTCCCATGGTTTGGCAAGCCAACTGAAGATGAAGGAAAAAGATATTGTCATGGCTTTATCTCATCATGATAAAATGCATGGGTTGATTGGGAATCACATTTGGATGATTCAACTGCAGGAGAGACAAAAGGAAGTCACAGCAGGTTCATCTTGTGACGACTTACAACAGATCAAGGAGGGCATGGAGGTAATGAAGGTAAATTATATACACCTACTTTCATATTGCGATCATCTCCTTAATCTTGTGGGAATCTATTTAGATGCATTAATGAAGAAGGAAGAAGAGGTTGACCGGCTTTCTCATAAGCTAGAGGATACTCGAAATTCCTTGGTAAGTACTCCATTGGCATTACAGGACGATGAGAGCCATGTGGATGAGCGTGGCAAGGAGTCAGTAGTTTCATCTTGCACTCAACTTTCTACAGTAGGTGGATCATATATGGTCGCTAATGATGTTGTAAGTTCATCTTGCTTTCACATCCTAGATTCAAGGACAGTATCTGATAGGATTGGGGAGTTAGTTGATATTAGCCATATTATTCAGGTAAGAAGTTTGCTTGAGTTACCAACTGATTCTAGTTTACAGATATGGACTCGAGATTATTATATTGGTGTTTGGGACTCAGATGACTAGAAATATTTATCACTCATTGGTAATAGTGATTGTCTAGGTGTTATTATAGATTTGATTAGCATATTGCACAGTGTTGCCCTTTTATGTCTCAGCGGCTTGTATGATGTTGGTATTAGTTTCTATACACCGATATTGGGAGTTGTGTGCATTTCCAGTCAACCACTTAGGATGTAGTGGGCTTATGATGATTTGAGCACATCTGAGTTGTCAGTGATTGTAGATCAGTCCCAGGATCATATCCAAGCAGATGCAATGGACAGTTTTGAGGACTTAGTTTCCTCGATAGTTTCTTTTGGTACGAAGGAGTTGGACAGCGATGCTTTAATTTTTGATACTCTGTATGCTGATATGAGCTTTGGAGTTGATTCACAGAGTATGGATGGTAGTAATCTAGAGATCAGTAATTTTGAATCTACTCTTTGGGACAGTGCATCAAAGGAAGATTGTAAGAGACAATCTAGCCAGCGCCATCATGTGTCTAGTTAGCTGAGAGTTAGTGAGCAAGACATTGCTATCACTTGTGAGTATTCAATGATGCTCGTCAGTTGTTAGCAATTTATGGATGGGGTTATCCTACTAGCGATGAGCTAGGAGGCTGTTACTTTTCCTTGATAGAAATCCACTCTTTATGGGAGGCTATCCAGATTTGAGACAGGATTATATGCAGTTGGTAGCCGATAGAGATTATCTTATGGAGTGGGCTAGCATAGCATACGATACATTATTGGCCAAAGAAGATGAGGTGAGTGGGCTTACTCAGTAGCTCGAGGTGACTTCTGGGATTCTTGAGAGTACACAGTTGGCTTTTGAGGAGTCACAGTTTCATTTGACTGAGGTGACCATGGAGTTAGAGCGACTTCAATCACAGTGGGTTGTACCACCTGTGCATGGTGAGCTATTGACTAAGGTTGATTTTTGTATCAACATAATACTACAAGGTATGTTCATTAGTTTGCATTTGATCCATGCATTGAGAAGTTGATGGCCATTAGATTCATTTTGAGTTTTAGTTCTTTTTATCTATCATATGATGACTATTCACCATCAATGGTACATGGGAGTTATGGTTATGAGACAGTGGCCGGTGATCTGCAGAGTTGCATTGACTGTAGGAGTTGTACAATGTGTGGATTCTCCATACTTGGTACAATTTCATTTGAGAGTTTTCACCATTGTTGCAATTTTGGATTGTACATTCCACATAAGCCAGTGGGATGCATTGATGGTATTTACAGTGTTGGCAGTTTGGGACGTCCACTCTACTTGGGTTCTGAGATTTTGAGAGTTTGTTTCTCATGGGTTCCTGACTATGGTAATGCTGATTTTGGAGTTTGGTTGAGTGGTATTTGCCAATTTGATTATAACTTTCTCTTGATTATTTTTCAAAGGGTAATGCAGGAACTTGCGTTGATTGACAGCAGTATAGATCATGACTACATTTGGGATCTAGGTGGATTGATTGGTTTATTGTTCAGCGATTGCTTGGGGACAAGCAATTTTAGGAAGGGTAGACTGTCATGTCCCCATTCTGGCTGACATCGTTTAGCATGACATTCTACGAGGATTTGCCTATTCCTGACTCTCGTAGGTAGATAAAGGTGGTGAGAGGGTCATGTTGGTGATTTGATGGCTCACAATGATCGGGAAGATAGTTTATTTTTATTATGGAGGCCAAATTGTTATATTTTAATTTTAAAATGCACTTTTATTTTTATTTTCATAAAATTACTTTTATTTAAAAAGTATAACAAGTTTTGTATGATGTATTACAGAAACTCTCAAAAGTTTTGAAAAGTGCATAAATAGACCCTATGGGTCTAGTATTTGGCATCCAGAGTTTATTTTTTATCATTGAATCTTCTTGAGCGTTTGTAAGACTGCAGAGTCTGCAAATTGTCAGATTAATCCTTGAGAATGATACCTCTCAAGTGATTTGCATAACTGAGGGTGTGAAAGATCATCTGAAGGGTTGCACTTTGGAAGTGGTATTCAGCTACTTCAAGTTGGGCTTATTTGGTACTCAGACATTTGTCTGAGGGTTTGTGTTTTCAATGGTTGGAACATTGATTATTCAGCCATTTCATGTTATGTTTTGTTTCAAAAACTAAATAATGTGGGAGCCCAGTTTGGTGAAGTGACTGCATCAGTAGTCCATTTGGAGGGTTTAATAAAATAAAAATATATTTTTTATCTAGTTTGTACATGTACAGCCTGTACCTGTAAAACAGTACGGATGACGTATGAACGGTATCCTGGGCAGGTTTTTTTGTCTTCAGCGATTTCCTTATATTAGCTAATTAGATTGAAGGAGGATGCACAGGTGTACGTTGACAATTTTTTGCAAAGTTGCTTGTCTATGGTATTTCTCTCTGGGAAGGACTTATTAAATCACAGGAAGTCAGCAGTGGACAAGTACGGACAGCATGGGCGATTCCTAGAGCGGACCAATTCAAACTTTAGTATTTGCCAGTCTAACACTTGGCAATCAGTTAGTACATGAAGCAAGGTTAATTGGATTGACCAAGGTATTGGTGCGTCATGCATTGGTACCACCAAGGGGAAATCAAAGTTGAAGCCTTCACTGGGTGGAAACTCTGCAAACCTTTTTGGAGGGTAGAAGTATTTGCAATCAGGAAAAAGCCAACAAACACAAAGGCAAATGATATGACCATGGCATAGTTATTATGGGCTACACGAATGTCGAAAGATCACCAATTGTAGTAGCTGCCTCCCAAAGTGACACAGTCAGTATATTACTAGTTCAGGTTCTTTTCCTGAATCGCCATTGTTTGACATGAGGCATTAATACTACCGTCATTGAGTTTTTTATTAGTTCTGTTTATATATCTGTAATAGAAATACAGTTGTTTGTCAATTGTTTGCATTTTGTCTATGATAAGAGAAAGGTATTACCTGCATTGTTTTGTTAAAGTTAAAAATTGCAATCAATAGCAAAAAGATCTA